>JAQJVL010000388.1:635866-880737 GCA_035578905.1 Stictocephala bisonia | reverse complement strand
TTTTTTTACCCACTACTTGATGAAAATATACAAATCTATCATTTTCCAATAGTTTTTAGGAAAAACGACCTATTATATCATTCTGCAAGTAATTTAAACTTGAAATGTTTATTTACATTATTCGATCAGATGTAACATGTGAATTAAATAAATCAAAACAAACAGCTGTAACATGTGAATTAAATAAATCAAAACTATACTACTACTACTATACTCTGTGAACTTTAATTAAGAGGGATTTAAAGAGAATACAGTGTGAATGCTTCGTACGGGTCGGCTAGTTTACACTTATTGTGCATAATCACCTTTTGATCAGCCATATATATCTTTGCTTTGTTAATGAAATTATGTATTTTTTAGTAACATTATCCTAATTATTTTGTATAATGGAATGTCCGTTGAAATAAAAATAAAATAACACTTTTGCGGTGATTAAACTCAGAGGTTGTATTATATGGTGAGAAACCTACCAGGGGACATCACAACTGTAACGCTAACTTGTACTAAGCGTAATATCAGCGAGATACACTTATAAGTGACATAATTATGTTATAGTTGTGGTGTACTGAGGTGTAACCCTTGTGGATGCATACGGTGCTGAACCTACACGGTATACAGGTGTCATACTTTTTAGAAACCTAGTATGGTGGATAAACCTATAATAACACTTTTGCGGTGATTAAACCCAAAGGTAGTATGACGCAGTGATAAACCTATCAGGTTCCATATACCGTTGATATCATCTTATACACTACGTTGCATGACCGATATATCTTTACCAGAAATATATTACGTTTATTACTTGGGGGTATGAATTATAGTACTGGTGACTGTATACGGTGATAAACTTATACAGATTACCGTGATATACTTTTTATAAACCTAGTAAGGTGCTTAAACCTATAGCATTACTCATGCGGTGATAATACCCACAAGTAATCTAACAACATGATTAACCTGCCACGTGACCCCATGGTAGAGATTATACGTATTAAATGTTTCACAAGTACGTTATAAATCCGGAAACATCTTTAATCTTTTATGTTTGGGACGAATAACGAACGGATGGACACACTGGCGCCAGATGTGCGAACTCAGACTTACGATTAAGGGCCTGTGCATTAAACCTCACACCCTCCTCCACTGTCAGTAGACATTACAGGAGATAAATAAACAAATATAAGTTGTTATTTTTATTTAACTACGCAGAAGTTGTTTTTTTATTTTCATTTATTTGTTGGAGATGATGATCCAGCACAATTAAATAGTATTACTATTTTGTGCTTCTGATCTAACATCTCAATACTGATTATGACATTTATAACCCTTCACAAACTAAGTTGAGTATTGTTCTTTTAATAGCCATAAAATGTACAGTAATTAAAGTATCAACATAATAGTAAAAATTAGAATGTTTGTATAAACATTTAACTTATAACAGGAATTACCCGTAGGGGATCTGGAAACTTGTCAGTGTTTATCAGTGAATAAACTTATTGTTTGATTGCATGATTAAAATGTCTAACTAAAGGTGGCTATATTTTAACACCATGATGCATTTTTATTTTAAACTAAACACACAGTACCAAACAACCTGAAAATAAGTTGTACAATGCATTTAAATGCCAGTAATTTCCTAACGTAAAATGGAAGCCCAACATGAACTCAATTCTGGATCAATTATTAATTTTAATTTATTATTAATGCTGAATATAATGTTAATCGTTTATGTAACATATTTACAACCTTCTTATTTAGTATAATATGTTTCAGGTGCTTGTCATGCAGATGAATTGACACAGCTGTTCAAAGCCAGCCTGCCCCAAATAGCTGATATACCACTATCTGATGATGACCTAGTATTCAGAAAAAAATTTGTAAAGAGTTTATCAACTTTTGCTAAAACTGGGTAAACATTCATTATACTAGTTTTTTTTATGTCAAAACTTACTTACAGTAGAAATACAAAACATTAGAAATTAGAAGACACTTGGCTAGGGTGAATTACAATAAAAAACAGGTTTTTAGGACATAAAGGCAAGGGGATTCGTAAGAAATAGAAATCTAACTTACAAAGAGTCCTCTTAGGAGCCTGTAGATGCTGTTGGCCATGTTGGTTTTCATCCAATAAAAACAATATTATTTGTTCGATCATCCATATCCTAAACAGATTTTTCCAAAAAAATTTCTGCCAATTTCAGTCAAGAATGAAATTGCACATTGGAATTGCTTTGTGAATTCATAATTAGTTTTATAAAGAAAAAAATATATAAATATTGAGTTTGAAGTTTTTATTTTCACTTATTTTTCAAAACTAGGCGGATTTATTCAAAATATCAACAGCGAAGCCAATGTGCAATATGATGACGTTTAAAATGACACCTCATACTCAACTATTGGTCAATAAATAATGAAAAAATATGGATTCACAAATAACATTGTTCATATGGGATTAAAACCAACATGGCCAATAGCCTCTACAGACTCTTAACACATTACATTCAATTCAGTATTGTATTTTAGGGGATTTTATAATTACTAAGAGGGATAATTATATAGATTTTCTTAGAAGTTTTCAGAATGTAAAATGTGAAGCTTAACTACTTTTCGGTGTTACAACCGATTGAAGTTCTTATTGAGGCTATGGAAAAAAACTAATTCCGCAGATTTTTGGAATTGACTGTCTTGAAAGAATAAAGAAATGAATAAATGATTTATTTCCACAATTAAGTTACAAAAATATAACAAATAAATTGTTTGGAAATATACTGGCCACTTAATCTAGTTGTGTGGCCAGGTAAAATAAAATAATCCATTAAAAATACATATATGAATACATACAGTCTAGCTCCACATAAAAAAACAGTCCTGTGGCATCTGAATAGCAAATATTGCAAATAAAAAATACTTCTACATATTTATGTACATATAATTCTCTATTTATTGCCTGTGCAATGTTCTTAATGAAATTCAGAAGCAGTTGAATTTATATTTATACATCATATTTTATATTTTTATGAGTACAGTACCAACATTTAAGAAAACTTATACTTCCCAGATAACATCAGAATCATACATATACATAAATATATACATATATATACACATATATACATATATCCATACACACATATATTTTATTTTATCAAAAGCATAATATAAACAATTTAAATGAAAAAATGTTTAGTTCAAAAACAAGGTCAATATGAATAACAAACAAAAAATATATTTTATTTTATAAAAAACATAATATAAACAATTTAAATGAAAAAATTTTTAGTTCAAAAAAAAGGTCAATATGAATAACAAACAAAATTCTCTTCCGTACTTTCATTCTCGCTAAGGTGGAACCCGGCACGGCACGAAGACCAGCTGGCGGCTGGTAGCCCTCACTTCACATTGCCAGGCCGTCAAAGCTCTGTCCCTGCTGGTCCAGAAGCGCCACCGAGCATTCCACCCAACATTCATTCTACTTTCACACATTCAACAATCATCCATAGTACAACTATACTTAATCTACAAACAAGAAATTTACACTTTGTTGGTTAAATAACCAGTCTAACAACCTTCGACTAAACTGTTTTATGTTATATAGATTCCTTATATTTATTGGTACTCCATTAAACAGTTTTGGGCCTAAGTATAAGAATGATCGTTTGACAATCATCTTATTGACTTTTGGTAGTCTAAACTTCCCTTGTAAAACGTTTCTTGTTGTGTAATATAGATTGTCACTACCTCGGTTCCCACTTCTTACATAAAATAATTTTAAAACTTTATATACAAAAAGGTGCTGTAGTGGCAAGACCCTAATTTGCTCATATAACGGGAAAGAGCTGTCTCTTAATTTCTTGTTCAATATAATTCTTATAAAAAAGTTTTGTGTTACCCTCAGTCTGTCAATTAAAATTTTGTACGCTCCCCCCAACATGTTATGCCTTATTGTAGTCTAGAATGAATTAGTGCAAAATATAGTGTTCTAAGAAGATCAGTACTACAAAAGTTTCTTAAAGAATAAAAGGTTCTTATTGATGTTCTTATTTTTTTATGTAATTCAGATATATGTATTTCCCAACTTAACTTTTCGTCAAAAATTACACCGAGGTATTTAAAACTTTGAACTTTTTCTATAATTTGGCAGTTGCAATTATTTATCACAGACTGACATTGTGACTCATGATATTATATATGAAATGGAAAGTTAAAGCTCTGGGAATGAAAATTAATAAATTTTGTCTTTTTTACATTCACTTCCATCTTATTTCTAACAGACCAGTTTCTTAATAATACTAAATCAATCAACATATTGTTCCCTATTACCTCTAACAGATCATGTGAATAAAACAAGGCAATGTCGTCCGCAAAAGCGCATATATCACCTTTAAATTGAAGTTTTAATAGGTCATTGATAAATATAAGAAACAGAGTTGCAGAGATCACCGATCCTTGCGGGACTCCAGATCTTACGGTCAGGGGATTACTATTTGAGTTTCTTATTCTTACGACTTGCTTCCTTCCCACAAGGAAACTTCGGAACCATCGCAATGCCACTCCTCTAACACCCACTGCATTTAATTTATCTAGTAAAATACCATGACTAACTAAATCAAAAGCTTTCCTGAAATCAATAAATAAACCTGATGTTTTTTTACTGGAATTGAAATTGTTATAAATTTTATCAGCAACAGAAATCAGCGCATCTTCAGTTGATTTGCCTTTAATAAATCCAAATTGTTTGTTACTAAAAAAATTCAAGTTATTTAAATAGTTCAGCAAACGAATTTTAATAATTTTTTCAAATATTTTAGAAAAAACTGACAACAAGCTTATTGGTCTTAGATTGTCAAGTTTTGTTGAGTTGTTACTTTTCCAGATTGGAACAACAACACTTAATTTTAATTTTTTGGGGAAGATTCCATTACTAAAACTCAAATTGATGATATGTGCCAATACACATGCAATTTCATCCGATACTAATTTAACAAGTTGAACAGAAATGTTGTCAAAGCCGGTTGATTTTTTGTTTTTCAAGTTACTAATAATTAGTTTCACTTCAAGAGGAGTAGTAGGTTGTAGGAAAATTGAGTGCGGCTGATTGTATAGTGGCGGCAGAGTGTTATCAGGGACTGTACCTCCACCTGACCCCTGTTCGGACTGTACAGAGATAAGATAATCATTGATAGCGTGTGCAATATCTAAAGGTTCATTTAACACTGTACCGTTGTCCAATTCTATTTCCTCTACACTTTTGCTGTTATTTCTACCTGTTAACTAATTTATTAAACTCCACTGCTGGGCCACGTCTCCTTTACAACTTAAAAACTTATTCTCATAATAACGGTTTTTTGTAAAATTTATTTCACACGTTAGGTTGTTACAGAATCTATGAAAGTAACCAATAAAGTTTGAATCATATGGCCTTCTTTTTGAAATTTTATAAAACTTTTTTTCTTTTTGAAATTTTACTTAAAATACTTGATGTTATCCATGGAGTAACATTCTTAGCCCTACTTAACTTAGTGTTACAATGGAATAATTTTTTACAACTTACTAGTTTTTGCGATAAAGTTTCATAAAAAATATTATAACTAGTGTTAACATCATTACTTTCGTATACTTTATTCCAATTAACATCTTTTAACTTTGTCTTAACTAAAGTGAAATCAAATGTATATTTATCTGGTAGGCTCGGTTGACTATTATAAGGATATGTATCTTTGATACTACTGAGCAATTTGAGTCCTAACATACAGTGGTCAGTTAGACCAACATCAAAAATTTCGCTCTTAAATTGATTTAAATCTTTATGCCTTACAAAGATATGATCTATGCAAGATTTTGATCTACTTGTGATACGTGTTGCATTATTAACCAAAGAAATAAAACCATTGTTGTTCATTAAACTAATATAATTTAAAGTACTCAGTTCTTGATTTAGCAAATTAATATTTACATCTCCGATATAAACAATGTTACCAGTTAATCTTTTTAGTACCAGTGATAACTCGTCGGAAAATTGGTTTTCAGAAAAACTGTGTAACCTGTACAAACAGAAAAACTTAATTACTGTACCGCCATTGAGTTTAATGTTTAAAAACAAAGAATCAGCTGTTGTCATTTTTAAGTTCAAGTCATTTACAGTAATTGATTCCTCTATAAAAAACAGAACCCCTCCTGCCCTATAGTTATCATTACACTGGTAATGTACTCTATAACCTGGAATGCTATACAAGCCCACCTCTTCAGTACCTATCCATATCTCACTAAAAATAGTAAACTGAGGTGTACAGTTAATTTTATTAAAATCTATTAAAAAGCTATTGAAATTTCTTCTCATGCTACGTATATTACTGTAAATTAATTTACCATTAAAATTATCAGTATTGTTATCAAAAAAATTACTTAAACTTACGTTGTAACAGGATTCACTTTCAGTATCTGTATGAAATTCCATATTTACATTTTCTTATTTTTAACTATAAATTAGTACATAAAAAACATAAATAATAAAATTAAGAAGTGTAGCAGATGTAAGCAAAACAACCAGAGATAAGTAACAAAACATCCGATTGAGTGGAAGGGTTTGGAGGAAAACAAAACCAAAATCTTCGTAGATAATCTTTAGACAATCACCAGTAAATTTACTTGAGGCTGTTAAGCTCATCATAAGTGTTAATTCTTTTACACTTTTCTCCTGCTGCTCTCCTGACGAAGAATTTACCTTCGCGGCTCCACACGTAGGTATAGCCTACCTCCCTGCCCTTTTGTTTTAGTTTGGCCAGAAACAATTTGTTTTCGGGCGACAAGTGTTCATTTATATATACTCGATGCTGTGGAAATGAGGAATTTACCTGGTTGGCAGTGACAGTTTTTACCTCCTTATACTTGGCGAGCCAAGAGTCCTTTGTGACACGGCTGGTAAACTAGACCACAATCGACGGGGTCCGATCCTTCTTCAAGGAGGGTATTCTGTGTGCTGCAGAGATGTGACTGTTCTGCACCTCCACCCCGATGGCAGCACCCACGTCCCTCACTAGAGTGATGATGTCCTCCTTCGGTGTCACAGGAACTCCACTTATTTCAACATTGTTCTTTCTTGTATATTGTTCCAGTGACCACACTCTATCTCTAAGATCAGCTACTTTGACGGATAGTGCTGCGTTCTTATCTCAAAGGTTCACATTTTCTTATTTAACTGCGGCCAACTCAGATTTTATTTCTGCCATAAGTGTGTTGACAGTGTCCAGCTTATCGGAGATGAACTGTACAGAGGTGGAAAGGCCAGCCATTTCACCTCCAAATACCTTCAACTCCCCAAACACTTGCTCCTTAAACTGGTCCAGGACTCTGATTAGGAAGTCTTTAGTCAGTTCAGACGATGTTGATTTGGTACTGCTGTTCGTGGATGGAACATTACGGCAGTCTTTGCACCACCACTCGCGACTTCCTCGTTTTTTCTTCCCGTCTACATCATCCTTAATGCAACGATAGTGAAAGAACGTATCACAAGAGCCAACGCACTTCACTACCGACTCGGAAGCCTCGGATGCACAGGCTTGATTGCAGACACCACAGATCGACATCATATTTATTTAATTATGGAGGATAACTAACATGAATATTTATAATTTAAGAAAATACGACACAAGTCAGAGCCAAGCGACACAGGCACGCAACGACTAGAAATGCTTATCAGTAGCGAGAGACAGACCGGAGCGTGTTATCAGCTCGACTAACTAGAGCCAGACTGGAAATGATGTCAGACAGACAGTCAGACTGATGAAAGACACTTGTCAACTTCAAAAATCCACCGGACCTGTATGAGTGGGCAGGTGGGTTAATACCAATGTTACAATTTGTAACCTAAATCAAAAAAATACTTCTGTAGATGTCTGGGTAGGTGGGTGGTCTCATACTACCGTTTTGGGCACTTGCAAAATGACATGACTGTATAATTTTTTATAGGATGTATAGTTTTTGCAAGATGAACTGGGTCCAGGAGTAAATAGCTCAGTGTACCAACAGTGGTATTGACACAAGCACAGCGGAGTGACGGAGTTGGCAAGCAAATCAGTAGCATGAGTTGTTACTAAGGTATTGGAAATACACTGTTGAGTTTGGCGTTGTTAAATGGTGTTAATTGTGTGTGGAGTCCAACATAAATAACAGGTATGTGACATAAGGGGACATGGTTGGTGAAAAGAAAGGCTGGGAAAGTAGTAGGTCAGGTTATGCATATCGTTTTGTATGATCTAGGAAAGTGAAAATCTTCTGGGTGCATAGGATAATAATGACAACAGTCTATGTTGCTTGTTTGATTATTCTTTTAAATACCATTAGTTTTTTACTTGAGATTCAAACATTATTGAGGACAACAGTTTAAGTCCCTCTCTTTCAGGATATGAGCACATAGCGCTTACATAGCATGCAGGAGTATTAACCATAAGGCTAGGAAAATTAAATGTTAAACTGAATATGAAAAACATAAAAAGGCAGAATGGTAGATCAGAGGATAATGATCAGATCCTCTGAAAGACCTAAAATTATGCAGAACTTAAAAACATGGTGTAATTTGCTTCTGTTGATGATCTTGAGTCTCAGCTAACGATCATTGATGTAGTGATTTTAAATTGGTTTGAATCAATTTAAAATCACTGCATTACAAAAGTAATGTATCATAACTATACATTTCATAAGGACTAAATCATAACTAAGTAATTGATTTTACAACCTCTAGAAGCCAAGAAAACCTTGTTTCAAGAAATTGATAACAGCTTTTTTTTTCCTTGAAAAGTTAGTTCAGAAATTTGTAAACTTATAGAAAACATTCAATAATAAATTTAGGATAAGAGAAACTAAACGAAATATTTACTGACCCAAGAAACCCCGAGGCAATCATACCCACCCCCTAAATACCTAATCTCTTGGAAAAAATCGGTTGATATAAATTTGAGGACATCTTTTAATACTTAAAATAAAAATTAAGTTATAACTATCAAAGACAAAACAAAAACAATTCTTTGATATAGCCTCAATTTATATAGAGGCAGTTGTTTGATATCAAGGCATCTTCACAAACACGTCTAGTAAGCTTTTGTTTGATGTCAAGGCATTTGTTAAACACGTAAAGTAAGCATTTGTTTGATGTCAAGAAATCATGTTAAACACATTGAGTAAGCTTTTATTTGATGCCAAGGCATCTTTCTAAAGACATTATATAGGATTTTGTTTGATGTCAAGGCTTTTAGTTTGAAAATCATTCTGAAAAATCTTCTGAAAAGAACCATATTTTTCAAACAAAAACTTATGAAACGTTTTCATAGTAGTAATACATATGAAAATTAGGGATTCATTTTCTTCAACTCGATCTTATTAAAATTTTGTATTAAACACTCAAATGCTATTCTAATTAGACTAAAAATTAGACTATCTCTTCAAACTTTGTCGATAAAAAAAAAAAAAAAAAAAAAAAAGACGAGGTCAGCATGTTCATCTTCCGCAATGCTGACGACCTCATTGTCCACAATGTCGATACCAACCCGACCACCCCCACACGTACTGTGGTATTGACCCACCCACCCGCCCATACATGTACATTCGTATTTATAAATTATAAATGTATATATAAATTTATTTCGTACATTTAAAACAATTCTGTAAATGTACACATAAAATAATTAAGATATAGATTATATTAGTCATACCTGATAAGTATAAGTCAGATTTTAATGTAGTTTAGATGTAAATTTGGATTAGATTAAATACTTGGAAAAGGATCAGGTTTTGGGTGTGCCAAGTTTAAATATTAGGCATGTTTACTTCACAAAATAACTTAATGGCAAAGTCCCAAAAACCCATTTTCTACCCTGTCAAAACTGGAAACTTTCATTTCTTAATTTGTAGAATGCTAATTTTTTATTTTTTGTTAACTATAACTTATTTCATAAATTATTGTTACCCTTGCAAGAATAATGTTATTTTCTTAGTTAGTATATTACTAACTATTTAAAATGTATATTAATAAAAAGCGTATTTAAAAATACAAGTTTTTAAAACTTAAAAACTCAAATGTTGGCTTCTAACTGTTAAATAACCATAATATTTGTACTTTCTTGCGCTCATACTGTATTACATTTTTATTGTGTGGTTTCTTAGATTACCAACTTTGCAGTATATATATATATATATAAACAGTATACATTACTACTGACAATTGTATATCTCTGCACACTAAAACCATTTAAATTGATTTTTACAGGAATCCAAACTGCAACGAACTTGGAGTGACTTGGCCAGTAGACAGTATTCAAAAACCTAAATATCTGCAGGTGGGGAAATCCTGGGATGTAGTTGATGGTACTTTTTTTCCGGAACGAGAAGAATTTTGGAAAAAGATTTATGACAAGTATTCATATTCTTATTAGGATATAGTACCTAATATCTTAGTTATTTTTTTAAATTCTTCTTCACACATGTTAAAATGTATTACAAAACGATCACAATAAATAATTAAGAGGAATTAGCATCAGTTCTATAAACATCTAGTAGGCCTACTAGAAAATACTCAAGATCAGATTTATAACTGTCAATTGAATAACACTAGTATTAATTAAAAAATGTTCTAACCTTCAGTTTCTAACAACATTTAAAATCTTGTATTAGCACTTAAAATTCAGAACAGGTAGTTTGTTACTAAAAGGAAATCTTTTAAATTTTGCTAAATTGAAGAAATTTTGACTTTTCCCTTAAATGGTATTTATTATTATTATTATTATAAATGGTATTAATTATTCATGCACTATTTTGATTTAGCTTGAAGCAGGATTGGTTATTAGTTTCCATTAATTTTGAAGGAACATTAGAAATATTGTCTTTTTTTATTATTGTTATTTATTCATTACTGTACGTTTTAGTAGTGAAGTCTATTTCTATGAGTAAGCTTTATTTTTAAGCATCTTTTGCAATGCTTGCACTGCTTCTGAATATTATTATTATTTTCAACATTGGTTTTGAAATGTTAGAATTAAAGATTTGTTTTTAAATATTCCGATTTTGCTCTTTTTCAATACTGTATCACATATTTTTTCATGTAGTACATTATTTCAAATTATAGAATTTAAAAATTAATAAAAATAAAACAGAAATATATGAAAGAAATGTTTATTGCTTGCAAATACAACTGGTTTACCTAATTTTTAAATAGATTTTAGACTGTTTGATTTCACAAGACTGAAATCTAAGATTCCCAAAATAACTGCTTCTCAAATTATAAAAAGACTTGTTGAAATAATACCAAACAAGTTATTTTAGTACAGTTTAATTTTAGATTAGACAGTACAGATCATGATGCTTCAATGACTAATAAAGAATCTTGAATCAGTAGTTAAGGCTTCAGACTGTGGTGTCCAAGGTTCAAATCCCTAACTGAGCTAATGATCAGCACTTCATTCATTGAATAAAGTTCTTGCACAAGCCTGTGGGCTCATGAAAATAGCAAGTAATGTTTAAACTAAAAAAATAAATAAAACAAAAACAAGTACCTAACTGTTGTAATTAAAAACTATATGAGAAACAAGCTGAATGTAAAGGAAAGCTTTATCTATTTACAGACAACACAGTAGTAGTTGTCGAGGGGAAGGAGGAAATGTATCACATTGTGGCTGTTGAAATTGGAAGTATTAAAAATTGTTTATTAAATAAATATATTTTAACACATGCACTGTTAATATTTCAAGTAGTACATCACCAAAAGCTGAAAATTTTTTTGTTTAAGTCTTAACTCATGTTGTTGTAATTACTCCTAGGTTGGTAAATATATATTCTTCAGCAGGATTCAGGAAAATTATGACGTCACAAAACGCGGCACGGATCTGTGCCGTGAGCTAACATTTTTGCTGTTTTTGTTCACTTATAATACTATTAACAAAACATTTACATCCATCCTGAGCTATTTACAAACTGTTCACACATTATAGATTCTGATGGAATGTAACAAAACAGTTTGTTGGATATAATCTGGGCTGTTCTGGGTACACGGAACACATGAAAGTTGTGCTCTTATTTTTCCCATTCGTAGACTCCATTTTGCGACTGTAATAAGTTAAAACATGTGAACTGTAAACACATAAAAAACTATAAATTAAAAATATATACACACATATACCTAATAAAAAAACAACATGTAACACTAAGTAGTTAGAGAAAGTAAAAACAAAAAGGAACAGATCCAACAACATGCTATTGGAGGTTAGGTCGGATCGTAACTTAGGTGCTCACGATTCGTCATCCTATACCGAGAGCTGAGGCCACACGAAAATAAACAACAGCAACAGTTCAGGTGGCATGGAATCGTGCCAGGCGCATGCACATTGAGACTGCCCCGGGGTTCCGTGCCGCCCGCAGTCAATGTGTTAACCTTAAATAATAGCAAGATAAAATATGTTCTGACTTAATTGCAATCAAAAAGAGAACCACTTGCTCCCTGGTAGCATCTATAAGTGTTTCATAATTCGGCCAACATCAGTGGCGTAGCCAAGAATATAATTCGGGGGGAGGGGGGTTCCAGGGGTAATAGAGTAGGTATTTCTATTCTACTTGTACTCACTGGTAAAATTGAATACATTTATTTACGATGGTTAAAGGGGCAGAGGAATGGAATGAGGATATAAGATTGCTGAGTGTGGAAGGGTGGCAAAATCCGCCGTGCCTGGGGACGGCATATCTGCAAATCCAATGCAGCATAGCTATGCAGCTAAGCTATATGATGCTGAGAAAAAAAGAATAGAATAATAATAATACACAAATCCTCTCTCTCTCTCTCCCTTTCTCTCTCTCTCTCTCTCTCTTGAGAGGAGGTTGAGACCAACATCAAGAAGGTTGCAAGCCGTGCAGCCTCTTGTAACGATGATATAGAACAGTATACACGACGACACAACCTCAGGATATTTGGTGTTCCTGAGGTCGCAGATGAAGATACTGATGTTGTTGTGACGAAGTTCTTCACCGATAAGCTCAAGCTGGATATTCCTCTGGATAAGCTGGATAGAACGCACTGTGTAGGGAAGAAGCCTGGGCCAGCAGTCGACGGTAAACTAGGTGGAGACCAATAATAGTTCGGTTCTCCAGCTATCGAAATCAACGCCAAGTGTACACTTCAAAGAAGCTTCTGAAGGGGTCTGAGATGACGGTGCGAGAGGATCTTACTTTCGGACGGGTGGAGTTGCTGAAGACTGCTATCTCCAAATTCGGCGTCAGGAACGCCTGTACTTCTGATGGCAGAATACACTGGCTCCATAATGCTGTTAATGGTACAGCGATCCACATGGAGGACTTAAAGTTAGTCATCATTTGTAATTCTTATAATTTATATTTATTTAGACTGACTTTGTTAAATATTTTATCTTATTGCGAATTTTGTTTACTAATATACATGGTCAGTTTAATAAGTAGAAAGATTATTATTGATACTATTCCATATTAAAAATTCTTTTTTTTTTTTTTTCTTTTTCCACTTTTACATTATTTTCAGTCAAATATTATTTTTGTTTAGTCTGAAATTTAATTCCATTAGAATATTCATTATATCCATAAAACAATCCATAAAACTTAAATCCATACATTTTATTGTTAATTTGATTTACTTATATTTATTATATTTGCAATTGCATGTAGTTATATAGACCAATATGTAAGTAATGTATGAATGGTGTTTGCCTGTGACTCATGTTATTTTTATTAAAATTCCAGAATTGATTATTTTTGAAATAGTATATTAATTTTAACATAAATTGAACTTACTTATTAAACAAACTAATTATTTTTTATCCAGCAATCATTTCTTTTTTTTAATTCTTCCATGAAAATTTTTATTGATGTATTGAACTGTATTTTGTAGAATTATGTTTATATTTGAGTCTGAGCAAGAAATTATTTATTGCTTATGTTTATGTTTTTATACATTTTGTTTTGTATTAATTATGATGGTATGTCTGAATGAAGACATGTTTCTAGAGGTGTCCTCAGGGTTCAGTGTTGGGTCCACTACTGTTTATCCTTCATATAAATGATATTACAGATCACATAAAATATTCCTCCTACCACTTTTATGCAGATGACTTGCAAATATCTCAACACCTTTCTACAGTATTACTGAGATGGCAAGAACTGTTTCTCGAACAAACAGTGAAATTGATGCACTTTCTTCTTGGGTCTTGAAACATGGATTGAAGCTTAACGAACAAAAGACACAAGTAATTGTCATTAGACATCCAAGACTAATTTCTAAAGTTAATATTGACACATTTCCTAATCTTCAACTTAATAACTCTACTTTAGATTATTGTGACAAAGTAAAGAATCTTGGTCTTGTCATGGGTAGGACTTTGAATTGGACTGATCAGATTATGACTACGTGCAATCAATTGCTGGCATTCACTGCTTGAAACGTTATGCAATGAATGCCAGCAAATGATTGCATTTTTCTTGCACTTTTCTTCCATTTAACATAAAAACGATGCTGGTCAAGACACTTGTTTTGCCTCATTTTAATTATTGTGACATCGAAACTAGTAACATGATTATTAAGCTCTCGGACAAGCTTCAACGTGCGCAGAACTATTGAATAAAATTTATTTTCAATCTACGATGTTACGATCACGTTACGCCATTCGTCAATCAACTGTCTATTCTGAAGCTTAAACAGCTTTGTTAGTATCATTTACTATTACTGATTCACAAGATTTTAAAAACAAAAAATTCCAGTTACTTCTCTGAGGGTTTCAGGTTCATGAACAAAATAAGTTCTAGAAATATTCGTCAGGGAGCATCAATATTATCAGTCCCTGTACATCGTACTACTTTATATAACAAATTTTTCACTGTAACAGCTTGTCGCATTTGGAATGTGCTCAAAAATAATGACAGCATCAAAATAATCAAAGGTTACCCTCGTTTCGGGGTGGAAGTTAAAAGTCAATTGATGTGGGATCTGTAGTGGCGGTGGGCTGGCGGTTTGCAGGGGCTTTGTGGGGTGTGAGTAAGGTATGAATAGGTGATAGTGTCTTTAAAGCATTTTTTTTGTTTCTTTCTTTTGAATTTTACTATTAATTTTGAATAGTTAGTGTCAATTTCTTTTGTATTGATTAGATTAGTTAATCTTTTAATTTTTATATAAAATAGTTTTATATTGCATTGCATAGAGTTTAATATAATTTTATGTTATCTATCTCAAATTGTATTTATTTATCTGAGGTTAAGTGGTAGAGAGGACTCTATGTAATATAGAAAAGAACACATAATTTTGCAAGGAAAAAGAAAAATCTGTATAACTACAGCTATCTTCATATTTCAAGGGACGTGTGAACATGATGAGAATGCTAATGTAGTCTTTAAACTATCTCGGAAATTATAAACTTTAAATTCTTACTTTTCCCTATGTAACATGTGTTACATTTAATTTATATTTAAATAGAATAAGTTTTTATATTGTTCATTGTTAGAGATGTTTTGTTTACGTTCTCAGTGAAAGTAGTTTAACCAAAAAACTGAGTTCAGTGTTTTATTTTGAGCTCTGTTAAATCACATTATACAGTTTTTTAATATATTTTGCATTTTTCTACATGGCTTGCAAAGTATATTGCATTTTATAGATTTTTTCTTTTTATGTATGTTTTGATTTTCACTCCACACCTTCACCCATTCAAAGATATTTATTTACAAAAACATACACAATGGAGGTTATACAAGTTGATGTTGTCATGGTACCTCAACATGTTGTGCATATTGAGGGAGATGGTATGTCCTTTTTTTCTTGAATATCTTACCTCATGTTAAGTACTGCCTCACATGCACATCAGGTTCGTCAAGTTTTGTTCACCACGTTTGTAACAACTGGCAACAGTTACAGGTGTACACCATGATGCCCACTAGTGGTATTTATTGTTAACATGCAGAATTACCAGGCAGAATGTACCTCCATACCACTTATACCACTACTTTTGAAATTCATGGCTGCTTATGAAAAATATTCTTGCCATCCGGTGGTGTACAAGGCTGGAAATGTGATTATAGAGCCGGACGAATACTTAAGAGGGAATGCCCATATACCGCCTAAAATGTACTGGTCTGATGAGCCTACATCCACTATTAAACTTCCTTTAAATTTACACCATAGGGAGAACAGAGTGATACAGCAGGTGTACTAAGGGAGTGTAAGTTGGTTGTTTGGGATGAAGTCACCGTGGCTCACATGGGAGGGAAGCATTGGACAGCACTCTTCAGGACATCATTATAAGTGGGATGACTTTCTTATTAGCTAGGGACTTCAGGCAGACATTAGCAGTTGTTTCTTGGAGAACACGTGCTCATGAGGTGACGGCCTGCCTTAAGTCATCCTACTGTACTTATGGCCTAAGAGCTTTAAATTCTTTATTGTGATTTAAATGTGTTATTTTCAGTGGTAGATTTGAGACGATCTACAACTTTGTTCCTATGACTTTTTGCTCTATCTCACTACTTCACCCTTAGATAGAGTTTGATTTTTAATTTTTGTGTGTGTGAAACACAAAAGCTGCTTTGCACAGTCTAAAAGTAGATGAAGTCACCATGGCTTTTTTGTTTGTGTGTGTGTGTTTTTTTACAAGGGTTAGGTACACAGAAAATTAGTTTAAAATAACACTGCCACTTTATATGATCCCTACGAGTCAACATGAGGTTGCAACTAAAAGGTGATCTAGGTGCAGAGGAGTTTGCCAACTTACTTCTTGAAATAGGAGGTGGGAATCTACATGAATAATATGGGTTAGTAAGCATTCCAAATAACCTATGTACCATGTCAAAGATCTGATCAGTTTATGCAATAAAATTTATCCCACACTGTGAATACAGAAAACCTGACATGGCTTAAAGAAAGAGTGACCCTCACACCGAAAAATGACACATCAGCAAGTATGTTATGATTTACCAACATCCTACTGAGATGGTGATTCATCAATCTGTTGACTCTGTTGTAGGGTTAGAAGATGCGGTTCACTATCCCATATAAATCCATAACACCTTAAACCTTCCTGTGATTCCACCTCACAATCTCTGTTTAAAACTGTTAACTCCAATATCGCTTTTACGCAATCCGATTCTTCCAAAACTTTGTCATTACTCATGTATTGACATGAGCAAAAAAATCCTTACATAGAAACTTTATTAAAGCAACCATATTTATAGGTTGTGGTGTAAGAGAACGATTTTTTCTACATAGATTATCTTAGATTCCATCTGACTACCACTCCAGTTCAGCAGCTGCAGTTTCCCATCAAAGTTTGCTATGCTATGACGATAAATAAATCTCAAGGACAGTCTTTTAAAGTGGCTGGATTGGTTTTAAGAAACAACTTTTTCTCCCATGGCCAATTCTTCGTTATCTTTTCATGTCTAAGGTCTACTGACAGTCAAAATTAAAATTATTTATTTTCTGAATAGATACATAATATACATGTATATCACATATGTCAGCTTTAAAACTATGTTATACTAATACTAAAAACTACTCGTAATAAACTTATCTAAATAAATTTTAATAATGAGTACTTTAAAACAAAAGAAAACTAAGTGCTGTTTAAAAATTCATCTAAAGTGTAAAACTTTTTATCGATGAGATATTTTTTCAGTTTGATCTCCAACAATCTGCCTTGACATGACTTAATTTCAATAGGTAACCTATTAAAGAAAAAAATTCCGGTATGAAATATCTGATACTTTAAACTGTTTAAACGATAAATTTAATATATTTTATGGCATACTTTTAAGTAAGTTTGATATGTTTTTCTGAAAAAATCTGTCAGAAAATGTAGATTGCAAAAAAACAAAGTAAAACTCAGTGCAAAGTTGAAGGGGCTTGCGAATGAAAATGTGGATTTAGGAATCTTAGTCAGAGATTCAAATGATCCTGTTTTTAAATCGTGCTATAAAAGTAGAAAAAAATTATTCAAAAAACTCTTGTTGGAAGAAAAAAAAGCAAAAATCATGCATGAAGTACAGAACTCTTACTGTATACAGAGTAGTCTGGAGTGTGGTGAGAAGGGAGACATGTGAATTGTGTCCCTCTCTATTTCCGACACTGAATAAGAATGGGTTAAATATTGAATTACCAACTCAGGTAACAAACCTATTCAACAGTCACTTCTCAGGTACCTTGCCTATTATTGCAGGAGCAAGTTATAAGCCGTCTGCTGTTCATTCCTGTTCACCCCTTCGGTCACTTTTTTCTTTACCCATCCTCCCCTCAGGAAGTTGAACGAAGTATCTTATCCTTGAAATCAAAATTGTCGGTGGGTAATGACGAGATATCAAGTGCTCTTTTGAAATATTTTTACAAACCCATCCTTGAACTGATAACTAATCTTTTCAATGACTCAATGTTTTCAGGTTTATTCCCAGTTATTTTCAAAGTTGCCAAAATTGTTCCTCTTTCCAAAAAATATGATAGAAGCAATGTAAAAAACTACAGGCCTTTCCTTCTTATGTACTTTTTCAAAAGTTTTCGAAAAAATTGTTCATAGAAGACTGCTGGATCATTTGAATAGGTATAATATCTTAACGCTTCATCATGGATTCAGACCAAACTGATCTACAAAAATGGCAGTGGGTGATTTTGTTTTTACAGTACTTAACATTTTTACATTTACTGGGCTTTATATTACAAGAAGTAAGAAGAAAGATTGTTTCCCTGTTCCTGCTTTCAAAATGTTTAATACATTACCAGAAAATATCAGACACTAAATCTCCCCTCCTTCAAACATAAAATGAAGACTTGGCTCATTGGTAAAGCCTTCTATTCCCTAGAAGAGTTCTTAGATAGTGAATATATAGAAGTCTAGCCACTGCCAATCTTGGCATTTTAATTGTGATAGTGTTTTACTTGTGCTGTAAATTTTAACTTTTATGTTTTAAACTGTCTTTTAATTGTAAACTTTTACGACAATAGTCATAGTCATAGTCAAATCTCTTTATTTATCTTCATGTACAAGTGGTACAAATAAATAGCATCAACATTTCTAATCTAACAAGGTACATAAGAAAATAATAAAACAAAATGAAAATAAGAATTATGTACATATATACATTTACTTTCACAAATTGCATAGTCTATTTAATAAAAGAGATTGAAGTGTGCTAGAGGGAGGTGGAAAGTTCCTCAACTGAATACAAAGATTTGCTAATTAAATATTCTTTCAACATTTTATTAAATTTTGACCCACTTTATGATTTTATTATGAGTGGAATATATTTCAAAAACTTTCTCCCCATAAATGTAGGTTTTTTTTCAAAAAACTTGAGCCTATGTGCCTGCACGATTTCATTTCTTCCCCTTGTATTATATGGGTTTACAATTAACATTTGATTGTTCATTTCGCGCAATTAAAATAGTCTCAAAGATATATTGACCATAGACAGTGAATATTTTTAAATTCTTAAAATGTTCTTTTGCTGAATCATCATATTTTAAGTTTAACATAATTCTGATTGCCTTTTTCTGCTGTTTTAAAATTTTGTCTAAATTTATTTTCCTAGTTGAGCCATAAAGTGCGATACCAAATGATATATGTGAATGAATATGAGCAAAGTAAATACTTTTTAAGGTGTTAAGATCGCAATAATATTTCATTCTTGATAACGCATACATTCCAGAATTTATTTTGTTTAATTTATTATGAACATGTTCCTCCCAATTTAGATGTTCATCTATCTTTAGTCCCAAAAAATTTGTGTTATTCTTATTTTCAATTTGTTGAGTATTATAAGCTAGTAAGGGATCAGTTAATATTCTATTTTGGGGAGTTTTAAAATTAATAAACTTAGTTTTTTGTATGTTTAGAAGTAAATTATGCTTCTTTAAATAATTTTCTATATTTTCCAATTCAATGTAGGTGTATAATCCTATCCTATGGAGAAATATTTGACGCTATCTATCCAGCAGTGCTGGTCAAAGATCAAGGAACCAAGTATCAAGTAAGTAAGTAGGGGATATAAATATTAATTTAAACCATTCAGCTTTTCCTCGTATAGTTCAATATGAATCAATTTTAACCTCCAATGGGCTTTT
This sequence comes from Stictocephala bisonia, assembly GCA_035578905.1. Taxonomy (NCBI): domain Eukaryota; kingdom Metazoa; phylum Arthropoda; class Insecta; order Hemiptera; family Membracidae; genus Stictocephala; species Stictocephala bisonia. The sequence continues at coordinate 860,642 of JAQJVL010000388.1, read as the reverse complement.
AAACTGCATTAATATTAACACTAGAGAGGAAATCTGAAATAATTATTTGGTTTCATCATGCATTGATCATATTTATATAAGATCTGGTCCATGGAAAGTCTCCCCTGTAGTTTTCACCTGCAAACCAGCTGACCATTATCTCATTGGTTGTGCTGTGGCTTTCCACAAAGAACATTTCATCATAAATAATTTTAATATTAAAAAACATTTAAAAAAAGCAAATTGGCCTAGATTAGATTCAAGTGAAGACAAATTTTGAACACATACTATGGTAAAGTTTTACAAGTTTTTTAAAATATCTATGATAGTGATAAAACCATGATAATTTGCCCAAATAACTTGGCAAGTAGTTGCACAAGAATAAGAAAGCCGTGGATGTCAAACACACTTCTCCAAAAAATTAAGGAAAGGAATAAGTTATTTAGGAGATGGAAACATTCCCCAAGTAATCTGAAAAATCGTAGGGACTATGTAGAAATCCACAATAGGGTAAATGGCTTTCAATTCAAGCAAAAAGTAAAAAAAATTTATTTTTAACAAAATTTTAAATGCACAAAACGATATGAAAAATACAATGGAACTGCATAAATGCGATTCTTGGAAATAAAAATCGTGAAAATCTGGACCAAATTATATCTCGGGCTTTTGCTAGTTTTAAAACCTCTGTGGGTTTACAAAACGAATTTGCAAACTTCTTTGAAAGTAGTGTTAAGGACCTGAACCATAATTGTTCCTCTAATCTTTTATCTTTAAGTAACGAGACTCCTACAAAACAAAGTTTTTACATACAAAAGCCTAATAGATCACAAATTTACAGCATTATTCAGTCTCTTCATACAAAACAAATCACCAAGAATAGATAAGAATTATGGATCAGCAGAAGTAAAGATTTATGGATTAAAACAGCAGAAGTAAAGATAAGTTAAGTCATTTGCAATCTCATTCATATATGATTAAAATCAGGCCTCTTTCCTGGTAATCTTAAAAATGCAATAGTTAAACCTATTTTCAAGTCTAGCTCCAAAAGCTTAACATCAAATTTCCATCCAATAGCAATTTTACCACTGATAGAAAAAGTGTTTGAGAAATACGTGTCATACCACCTAAACAAATATCTCGAAGAGAATAATATAATATGCTCCAATCACCATGGATTTTGTAAATAAAGGTAAAGAACATTGCTAGTTAATTTCTCAAATGTTGTTAATTCACACTTAAATAATAGAAAACACGTCTTAGCTATATTTATTGATTACTCAAAAGCTTTTGACACTCTTGGCTATAAAATACTTTTAAAAGAACTAAATAATATTGGAGTTAAAGGGAACCCTCTAAAATGGTTTAAAAGCTACTTGGAAAATCAGCTTTTTTTTGTCAAAATAGCTAACGAATATAGTTTAATTAAAGTTTCAAATCAAGGTGTACCTCAAGGTAGTGTACTGGCTCCAATACTTTTCAATATTTATGTTAACAGCCTTTCGAACCAAAATTTTCATAGTACGTTGTTTATGTAGGCGGACGACATGGCAATCGCAGTACCTCACAAGGACTTTTATTAATACAGAATCTAAAACATCATCGGAGTACAACACGTTGTTTCGATGGGCTCATGATAAAAAATTAATAATTAACTCTACAAAACCCTTGTAGTCAATTTTCATTATTCACATAACAAACCTGATTGACAATCAGTAATTAAAAGCCACAGCTGTCAATGTTTATCAAACCACAATGAAAACGTATGTTTTTGTCCTAGCTTAGAAGTGGTTTCGGAAACTAAGTATTTAGGCATTATCATTGATAATAAATTAAAAAAGGGAATCTCATACGATATGTTAAAAAGACTAAAGGCTATCTCAGCAAAACTGTTTTACTTAAGAAATATTCTTCCACATTTTACGCTTGAGATAGTTTAAAATTAATGTTCGAGTCGCTGATACGATATGGGGTTGAGGTTTGGAGTTCAGTTTCCAAATCAGTTATATCTCGAATAGATAATCTACAACAAAGGACTTTGCTTGGAATGTTAGGCATGCACCAGGAAGATATTCATCACACTAACTTATTATTTAGATATAATACACTAAATTTTAAACGGCTATTTAAATTAAAAATTGTTCAGAAATATTACCGGACAGATTCCTTCAAGTACCCAAACGTTAAAACAAATTATTCATTTAGAAATGTAGAAAGGTTTGTATTGCCTAGATTTTGTAATACATACGGGAAAAACTCACTTGATTACATTGTACCAAAAATATTTAATAGTATACTGGAAAATTTCTTACATTTTAAAAGTTTTTCTACTGCTAAGCCCCACATTATTGTTTGGTTACTGTCAGATAAGGGTGATGATTAACATGACTAATAATAAAGTTTTTAACTATCTGCAGTTGTTTATTTCTCAAATTATTCAACTCCCCTGTTTTTTGTTTTTTATCTTTCTTGTTAAACTTATGATAAATATTATTGTTTTTGATCGTTAATTTTTTCTCTCAATATTAAAGTTTCAATAGTGTTACAAGAAATGTATTTATTATGCTAGGTTTACAAAGTGTAACTGCATAGAAGTAAGTAATATAGTATAAAAAATACTATTATTATTATTACTAAGAGATGTAAAATGTAGTGTTTATGTTTTATTTTCTATTTTGTATTTTTCAGCTTTTATGAACTGCAATATTATGCAATAATTTAATTTAATATTGCTTTATATTTCACTATTTTGTTTCCGGTTGTACATTTTAGTTTAAATTCTAAGCACCGACGCCAAGAGCGCTTGTTTTCCTACTTACTTTTACAAATTATCAAATTATGGATATTTAATTTGTTTTATATCTTTAGTATGTACTATCAAACATTTGTACTAATATGATTGATAGCATGGGCACCCAACGATAAATGTTTTTTAATTTGTTGGGACCCAAGATTGCAATTATTCAACAACAAAAAACTTCTATTCTGTTAAGCAGCATTGTGCAACACTGGGCCTTGTGACAGTTTACAGTTTATACATTGTGCAACACTAGGCCTTGTGACAGTTTACAGTTTATACATTGTGCAACACTGGGCCTTGTGACAGTTTACAGTTTATACATTGTGCAACACTGGGCCTTGTGACAGTTTACAGTTTATACATTGTGCAACACTGGGCCTTGTGACAGTTTACAGTTTATACATTGTGCAACACTAGGCCTTGTGACAGTTTACAGTTTATACATTGTGCAACACTGGGCCTTGTGACAGTTTACAGTTTATACATTGTGCAACACTGGGCCTTGTGACAGTTTACAGTTTATACATTGTGCAACACTGGGCCTTGTGACAGTTTACAGTTTATACATTGTGCAACACTAGGCCTTGTGACAGTTTACAGTTTATACATTGTGCAACACTGGGCCTTGTGACAGTTTACAGTTTATACATTGTGCAACACTGGGCCTTGTGACAGTTTACAGTTTATACATTGTGCAACACTGGGCCTTGTGACAGTTTACAGTTTATACATTTTTCAAGTAATAATGCACATTAAAACAAATTTAAAATCACAACATAAATTGGGTGATTCTCACTGCTATAACACTCTCTGCTCATAATAGGTACAACTTAAAAATGTATACAGAAAACCTGACTATGTGGAAATAAAATGTTGTAGTCATTTACCAAAATCACTTTTAAAAAATCAGACCTTAAAATTGTTAAGAAAAACTTCATAATATGTAAGTCCCTATACTGCATTGTAGAATCCTTTGAAAAATAATGATTTTTTAATAATACAAGTAATTATTATTACTTGATAAAGTAATAATAATAATAATAATAATAATAATTACCGATAAAGGTAATACAATAGTAATTGTTAATAAAGACGAACACCATATGAAAATTATAGATTTCATCTCCAACAACAATATAAAAGAATTACATAAAGATCCTACAGAAACATACCACAACAAAATAAAATCTGCTATCAACAAATCTTACATTTTAACTCCAGACCAAAAATTATTTTGTAGAACAATAAAACCAAATGCTCCCAAACTTTACGGTCAACCCAAAATCCACAAAGACCAAGAACCAATCAGACCAATTGTCAATGCAATGAACTCTCCTGCTCACAAACTTGCAAAAACCCTCAACAATATAATAAAAAATGAAATAGCACTTGAAAATAACTGCTCCCTTAAAAACACAACAGACTTAATCAACAAAATTAAAAATACAAATTGCCCTGATAATCATATCCTAATTTCATTTGACATTAAAGATTTATACACAAACATCCCTGTAGAAGAAAGTTTAACCATTCTTGAAGAAAATATAACAAAACAAAATAAATTAGACAGCAAGAAAATTCAAGAAATCATCAAATTAACAAAAATTACTCTTAAACAAAATTACTTTCAATATAACGATAAAATTTATTCCCAAGATAAAGGATTGGCCATGGGATCACCACTTTCAAGCATCATAGCAGACATTTTCCTAAATTATATTGAAAATAAATACATTCTCAACCCTGAAATAAACCCTTACGCCAAGAAAATTATATATTATCATAGATATGCTGATGACATTCTTTGTCTATTCAACGGAAACCAAAGACAAATAGATCTATTAGAAATCTTTCTGAACAAAATTCATCCCAACTTAAAATTTACAACAGAAATAGAAAAATCTAACAGCATAAACTTTCTTGACCTTACCATAACTAAAAAAGATAACAAACACCAATTCAAAATTTATCGTAAACCAACATCAACAAATCAAATAATTCACAATACATCCAATCATCCAACTTCACACAAATTAGCAGCCTTCCACAGTATGATTCATAGACTACTGAATACACCTCTTACAGAAGAAGATTTCCAAGAAGAAATCAACATTATCAAACAAATTGCTGTCGATAATGGATATCAACAAAATTTAGTAAGTAAATTAATTAATAAACACAACAAGAAAACTCTTGATTCTAAAACTAAAGAAAAAAATAACTACATTCAAATGACCTATCATGGAGATATTAACAAATCTTAACATAACATATTCTCCAAACAAGGATATAAAATTACATATAGAACGAAGAACAGTATCAAACATATACTACAACATAACTACTCTACTAAAAATAATGAAAACAAATACAATAATTCTGGAATTTATAAAATTAAATGTTCAACTTGTCCTAAATATTACATTGGCCAAACAGGAAGAAGTTTTAATAGAAGATTCAAGGAACATATACTAAAAAACAAACATCAAAATTTATCAACATTTGCTGAACATTTAATACAAGAAAACCATAATATTTCATCAATTGAAGAAAATTTAGACATTATCCATTTTGCCCCTAAAAGTAAAACACTAGATGCTATTGAAAAATTTTACATATACAAAAACACAAAAGAAAACCCATCATTATTACTCAACGATCAAATAAAATTTCACTCAAATATTATGTTTGATTCTATCATGAAGATGCAAAATTATAAAATTTAACAAGATCTACAACTTATCCATCTACATTTTTATAGTGTCAGCTGTTAAATTAATTATTCTAAAGTTAAATATATTTATAACCCTATTTGTATTCTGTTTTCAACTGATGATGGTCTTTCGAGACAGAAATCGATTTTGAACATTAAAAACATCAAGAAAAGATTGCTAAATGTTGTTCTTTATATATATATATATATATATATATATATATATATATATAAATAATGATTAATACTAGTGTACTTTTAATCATAAATTAACTTTATTTTAAGCTAGTTTTAATATTCCTTGGTATTGTATCCTTGGTATTCCTTGGTATTGGTATTTAATATTGGTGGGTATTGTAAATCAATATACGTACAGTTGTATTGACCCACCCGCCCACCCATACACGTACAGTGGTATTGACCCACCCGCCCAACCATACATGTACAGTTGTATTGACCCACCCGCCCAACCATACACGTACAGTTGTATTGACCCACCCGCCCAACCATACACGTACAGTTGTATTGACCCACCCGCCCACCCATACACTTACAGTTTTATTGACCCACCCGCCCAACCATACACGTACAGTTGTATTGACTACACGTACAGCCATTTGTACTACTGTATGAATAAAGATTTTATTGATTGATTTTTAGTAATTAAAATTACTACTGGTACTATACACAACACATTAAGTAGCAGTTAATGGTCAGCCTGAGTAACGCAATATTAATTTGTTATAATCTGTTTATGTAAATATACTTTGTGTTTCTGTTATTTGGATAATGTTTTGTAATTGGATAAATTTGAATTGATTTATTTTGTATGATATGTTATTTTTGGAATATAAATGATCAATTATCAATATTTTTTATAAGGATGGTTTGTGAAGTTCAGTTCTAATGTTCAAAAGATTGAAACTAAATTAAATTTTTATAATAATACAATGTTAATTTTCAAATATATTTCTGTTGACTTGAAGATAACTTTATGCATAACATTTTGTCTAGAGATTTAAATATGTGTTTATTTAGTACAGTAATCTTATCTATAGTCCTTGGACGTCTATGTAATATTTGATAAACCACCATCATGAAATGAAGTGCAACACTCACAACACCGTAAGTAGAATCATTTTCATCTTAGTTTGATAATTGATGAGAAACTAGACTGAATTTTAATCAGCTTTTTGATTACAGTCATTTTAAATGGAATACACTTGAACTACAAAGATTTATTCTTTAGTAATTTTTTCAACAGATCTCAATGATCATGAATAAAAATACTGTGTAAAGTATACCATGTGCATACTGTATAAAGATGGCCATACTCCAACTGTGAAAAATAAAGTATTTTTCACAGTTGGGCAACTAACTGTGAAAAATAAAGTATTTTTCACAGTTGGGCAACTAACTGTGAATTATTTTGGTTTTGGAATAGGAAAATTAAGATTATATTTTTAGAAAATGACCTTTAAAACTACACACTAAAATAAAAACAAGCAAAATATTTCCATTAGTTTTACTATTGTGGTAGCAGACTAACTAACCAAATAACAGGCACAAATTTTCCAATTGGAATGAATATCTATTCTAAGTGATTATAATCAAATATATTACTTAGCCTATTTCATATGCATTCATATCATTCCTTTCTTTTTTTATCTGCTGAATTTTAATTGAATAAATAAAATAACTGCATTGGATTAACATTGGAACTTCTAAGTCTAGTGGGCCGGAGCCCTATAGTCGGATATGTATATTAACATTGGAACTTCTAAGTCTAGTGGGGCGGAGCCCTATAGTCGGATATGTATAAAACCATACTTACAACCTTCTCTGGTTTAATATTATAAGCTATCTATCCTCCTCATATTACAAACACCATTGTTTACATTCCAACATTTCCAAAATGGAATGCTGTTAAAATTGTATGGATATCAGTATTTACATTTGAACATTTATTTTCGATTCATTTGAATCTCTCTCCATGTTATTTTTATGGCTGAAAAACATACTTTGAGGGCCTTCCCCTGCCCTTCAGGATGAAAATATTGAAGAATGAAAACCTTATTGCACAACTACAAACAGAGGTAAACTTTTGACACCTCAACTGTTTTAATTTATCAAGAAATAAGGGAGGAGTTGCGTTAACAAAAAACGGATAAGGATATTGTATTGTAATGTAGAAATATGTTAAGTTAAATAACTTCATACAACTTTTCTTAAATCATATTTAAAGCAAGCTATGGATAAATAGTAATATGGTGTACATTATTCAATATGTTAATTTTCAATCATTACCAATAGATTAGACTCTCGTAGTAATGTTTAAAAAATAACACGATGAATAATACATTATAATTTATAAATAATATCAACTCCATCTCTACTGCAGTAACATGGTTGGTTATTTTAGGTTTAAATGGATTCAGAATATGTTGAATTGGATACCAAACTTGGTAAACTGAAAGGTTTGATAAAGAAATCAGTTGGAAAATCAGAACAAATTTATTATTCTTTTCAAGGAATTCCTTATGCAAAGCCCCCAGTTGGAGAATTGAGATTTCAGGTAATATGTTATATAAGTACTACCTTAAACTAATATTGTATTTGTTACTATAACATATTACATACTTTAATGAATTTCACAATACATATATCTTTGTTAAGAAATGTACTTATACATATTCAACTAAAGAAAAGAAATACTTTCCATTATATGAAAGTAATTTTATGTCGCATTACATTTTATAGAGTTAGTACATATTGTATATATTGAGTGTTCTTTAGTGTCCATAAATTAAGAACTATTCTAAAACCGCTCTAACTTTACCTCTGAGGAGAGCACAGCATGGCAACATTGCACATCTTGAGTGCTTGGTTCCTTCCTGTCCCAAGGCTAATTTGTTTCCGGTCTAGATGAATTAGTAATAATACAAAAAAACCTCAGGATAACTAGGGCCTGATAATTTTTTAAAGTTAAAATTGTCCGTTTGACTTTGTTTTTTATATTTTCAAACAGTAAAAAAGTACTTTCCAGTTAAACACTAATACATTTTTAATTCATACAAAAAAAAAAATAAATAAATAAATAAATTTGTAACTTCCTACATTCTTCCTAATTGTGAGTCACTAGATGTAAAAATTTGAGTAGGGCTGAGGCAGTCTGGCGTGTGATGTTCCCTATATTGATTCTTCAGTTTTGCCCTCAAACCTCAGAGATAAAGCTAGAACGGCTGGATTATAGTGTAAACCGCACCAAAGTAGTCCAATGATAGTTGTTGCATGTAAAGCCCCCTCCTCCTTCTTGCCCAGCAATGTTGTCAGATATAAATTCATTAAAAATATTAATGACTTATCTAAACATCTGTTGCAGTAAACAAACATCATCATTCGTTACTATAAACAAATGTACGTGTTTTAGTTATGTATGTTTAGTGATAAATTACAGATTAAAAACCAGCTATTTCACTTGATAAACATTATTTAAAAGTACTTTCTACACAATATAAAATATTTATATTTTTAAAATGCTCTAAAAAATTACATGTCTAGCATGTACTATAGTTAATAAACATTGTCATACAGTTGTTTTGTAAACGGAATTCCAATTAAATTGACAGTATTGAACATACACATTCTTGTCATAGATGAAACATGTGGTTGGGTGGTTCTCTGAAACGATATGGTAACACCACCTAACATTTTATCAGACTATTTTTTTTGTCTCTTTAACATATATTATATATGAATATAACATACTGGTATTGGTAATGTACTTTTTAAGTATATACATATATACTGTAGGGTTTGTTGTCATCTACCATTTATTATTTTTATAAATGTGATTTAATATATTGGATCAAGATTACAAAGTCATGTTGTATATTAACAAAAATAATATAAAGTGATCTCCTGTAACAAAGCCATCGAGCCATTTAAGACCTACCTTATTGATTCTATTTATGCTGACTAATCCAGTATCTTTCTGAGTTTATTGTTTCACCTCAAAACAGGTATTGCCATTTTTTGTTGCTTATGATCCCTCAATAACTAACTGTAGCAACTCACTTTTGAAAGCTAAAGATGTTCTGTCATGATTTTGTGTAGCAATGAATGGCTAGTGTGGTCACTCGCATATCAGAAACCGTGCACAATCAATGGTATCAGATTGCCAGGAAGTTGCTGGTCTGCCTTTTCGCTCATCATAATGAACACTTTCTTTTCCTTCCGAAAACATTGAACGCCAACGAAAAACCATTTAGTTAGACATAACATCTCCATCACTTGACACAACTTGCGATGAGTTTCAACAGCAGATTGGCTTTGTGCAGTAAACAATTGAATTACAGAACATATTTCACAACTAGCAGTAGAACGCAATTGAGTCTCCATGATGACTGGAGTTGAAGAACGAGTAGGTTATGGTCTCGTGATCAGCCACACTCATTTCTAATACAACCAAGCTAAATATCCCTGCCCACAAATGATGCCAGACACTTATGCTCAGAGATACAGACAAAGGAAAGTACATTTTTATGTTATCATTAATCCTCTATTACATAGGATTCATGTTTATGATCCTTTAATTTAACATTAATGTGATCTAACACATTTTCATTAAATTATTATAACAGAACGTTCTCTTCCCTAGTCCCTTCTTTTATAGTTTTTATAAGTCAACATGTATAGAATGTTGAGGTACTTATAAAGAATAAAATAAAACTTAATTTAACACTGCTACATAACAATATTCTTACTCTGCAATGGAAATGAAGTTTTAATAAATGCCTGTACACTGTTTTTGTTTCTTTTAAAAATTAAGAGTTACATTTGAAGCCTTACATCAAACATAGGCTTTGAGGTCCTAAATGTTCTTTTTCTTATATTTTAGTTTGTTGTTATGTTTTGTTTCTAAGGTTAATTTACATATATTAATATATAGCATATGCTTTTGTCATCTACCACCATTTATTTAATTTAATTTACAAGATTATGAATTACAGTAACATATGTTGATGATTGTTTTGTATTGCTCAAGCTTGGCATATTATGTTATTTTTTAATGATGGAAACATAGCTTACACATTTAGCTTGTATATTGTATCAAGATTTGTTACTTACATATTATTTGTAGAACAATTTTATTTTTATATATTGATAATGTACTTATTAACCCTTCCCCCTCGGAACTGTCTGTTAAAAAATGTTCTCTCAGATCAGGTGTTCAGTACAATTGTCCACACTGTGTCAGCTCGGCAGTCAAACACCTGCTAGTAACCCGTAAGGTCGGGTGGCCAATTGGGTTGGCCACGGCTGCTTTGTTTGCGAGATCGGCAGCCATTTCACTCTTCCATTCTCACCAGGTCGGGACCTATTTTGTGATCATTCAGAGTTATTATGATTGCACCTGGTTTTTAAAGTTTATATACTACGTATTTAATTTAAATGTTGATCTGAATATTTTTATTGAATATTTAAAAGATGAAGAATTACGTGGTATAGTTTTTCTTATTATATTATTAATATAATATATTTTTAAATACTATTGAAAAACATTGAGCAATTTGAGTCATGAGAAATAATTTTTTGAACATTTTTTTCACTATTAATATTTATTTTAAATTACTATTTTTCTATTTTTAACTGATAATTTAAATGTCTAGAATTAAATTATATAAGTGACATATAAGTATAATCAGTTTATAATATAAAATAATTGCCAAACTAGCAGCTTCTCAGTGATCTTATAATCTGTATATACGAGTATCATTGCATCTTAAAAATATTTACTGTCTGGTTTTAAATTAAAATAAAAAAGTTTGGTTAAAATTAAAAGTTTTAATTAATAAAACATACAATTCTGGAATTACAAGTTTTGTAATATTAATTTTGAAATAAATCAGTTTTTGAAATATTGCTTTTTGTAAAAATGCCAGGACAAAGACCTAGATACTAAAACATAAACTATTATTTACAATTACATACAGTATTTTACAACAAAATAGAATATTTACAATAATTAATAACACTCAAGATACACGAGGATGAAATCGAGAGATATCCTAGACTCATGGCCAATTTCTGACACACAATCAGGATGTCGACACAAAGCAGAAACGGAAACGGATGATACCAGCTGATTGAATTAATCCTGACATATTTAAACGCTGTTAAATATTTAAAGCTATTGCTCAAATAAGTTATATCTAAAATACAAAAACATACAAGTGTCCAACAGATTGGACATCCAAGTGCGTAGGGAAATCATTGCCAGCCATCACAGTTGGACAGTTGATCCCAGCGGACAACGCAACTAAAACTTACCTAATTTGAGTGCAAACATAGTAGTGGCCACCAGAGTTGGACACTCGATTTAGACATTTAGACGAACACTCGCTGAGCTGGTAGCAAAATCGTCATGTCCAACTGGGTTGGCCATCCGAGGGGATAGGGTTAAACTGTAAATCTGAGGGAGAAAATAAACATTTTTTTTTATATTAACAGTACATTTCTGGAAGAAAACTTAAGTAAAACAAATTAAAATTGTTATGATATTCAATCAGATAATTTGACAACAGAATAAAGCCAAGTTGAACTGGTTTACAGAATAAAGTAAAGTTCTGGGGAATACCAGTCTTGTATAAACCTAGATTGGGATCATTCAATGACTGATAAATGTATACCCACTTTAAAGTGGCGTTTTTTTTAAATTTCTACTGTATGTAAATTTAATTGAGTGGACCCCTGAAGAATTTAAACATTTTTCATATTTTCAATAAAAGGGTAGTTCTAGAGGGTAAAAAATAAAACAATTGCCATAATATTTGCTGGTGTGGTGGCTCAGTGGCTAAGACTCCGGATTACGGAGGGCAAGGTTCAATGTTCCAATTTCCACTGGGCCAAAGGTCAGTACTTCACTCGTTGAATAAAGTTCACACACAGACCTGTAGGCCCATGTAAACTGGCGAGTGAAGTTCACACACAGACCTGTAGGCCCATGTAAACTGGCGAGTGAAGTTCACACACAGGCCTGTAGGCCCATGTAAACTGGCGAGTGAAGTTCACACACAGATCTGTAGGCCCATGTAAACTGGCGAGTGAAGTTCATTTATAAAGAAAATATAAAGAACAATGACTATCAAATTGCTTTTTTACGTTTTATGTGGAGATTGTGATATGTTGTTCATTGTAGAGAATTTGTATTGTATATTGTACAGTTGTTAGTATTGCTCATGTATAATTATTATTGGTTGTTGTTAAATCAAATTCATATTTACTGTGTAATGTGCAACACATTATTAATTAATGTAAATTGCAAACTTTTCTTTTGATTAGTATGTGGTGACGAAACTGATAGCATCCTATATAGCGACCTATGTGATGTAACCCCTAAACAGGCTTTGCCTCAGGGGCCCTATGTATTTCCTCAAGTCTTGCATTGTGATTTAACACTTTGAAGCCTAAGCCCGAAGATAGATCGGGCGACGCAAACTGGCGTACTCGCCGACGCCCGAGAATAGCTCGGGCGCCCATATTTAATTCATTATATCTTTATTATCGGCATATAATCGAGTTTAGGTCATCTGAATATGTCTTTTAGTTATCTGTTATTATATTTTATTGGTCTATTAATTTTTTTTATCTACATCTGGTCTTGGATAAATAATTATCGTAACAGCTGAGCGCGCGCCGAGCGGTATTGTTTATGTCAGCATTGTTTATGTTGTTATATTTTGCTATTATATTTATTATATGTTATTATATTTAGCTTATATTATTATATTATTTATATTTAGCTTATATTAGCTTATATTATATTTAGCTTATATGTTATTATATTTTATATTATTATATGTTATTATATTTAGCTATTTTTTGTTTTACATATTTTTGTACTTATTTGTAGCTTCTGTAAAAAATAAAAAAATGTACAACACCTAAAGTTTTGCCCATCATTGAAAAGAGAATTTTCTCCCCTTTACAAAGATATATAATATAACCTTTTTATGAAATTTATAAGGCATTTACAATTTTTTTAATGTGAACATAAAACCCCCAGGATTCCATGCCAAACGGAGTATTAAGGGCCCAGGCTTCAAAGTGTTAAATTACTGGTTTTATTGAATGGTAGATGTAGAGGTATATTGTTTACATATGTAAATTCATAATTGAGAAAATAAAGATTATTATTATTATTTAATGAAGAAGATATTTGAGACTTGACAAGTGAAACGTTCAGAAAAAAGTTTTGTAATGTATTATATATAATAATGGAGTATCAAAATTTAATTTTGATAAGCAAAATGAATCATCAAAATTATTTCTCAGTGATTTGAAAAGAAACACTAAGTATGCTAATTTCATCCTGTTTTCTAGGCTATGCATTTAAACAATATTTAACAGTTCATTGTAAGGTATATCATAAATAAAGTGTCCAGTTAGCTTAGAGTAAGGTAATAACTGTCCACTTTCCTCACAGATAATATTTATCACGTCATCTATTTACAATTACTCTATTTACAAATATATAATAGAGACTCTATTTACAATTACTGATTTTTCTGTTTCCAAAATGTTTAGGCTCCAGAACGTTTTGGACAATGGGAAGGAACCTTAGATGCTACAAAGGAAGGCAATGACTGTTTCCAGAGACACATGCTTTTCAGACATATCACAGGGGATGAGGACTGTTTGTATCTAAATGTCTATACAACTAAGGTATTAAATATGGAAACATGAATTTCGGCTCTGAATATTTTGTGATGTGTCTAGTTTAAGTTAGTATTTAGAGGTTCTTGCTTTTTAAAATGTTGCTTGATGCAATGGTTACTGATATCCAGTTGGTAAAATTAGAGCAATAAGAGGAACATATTCACTTATATAACAACGGTCCTCTAACCTTTTATTTTCAATGAGTACACTGGAGTTGTTTTTCACATAATTCAGAAAGTTCATCTTAGCTAATATAATTATAATGGTATCTGAAATAAAGTCACAATAGCAAAAGAGCAAACCATTTGCTTATATGCCAATCTTCTTGTTAGTGGAAAATCAAATCATGAGATAGAGACTTCTGCCATAGATATCCTGAGAGATATCAGGAATTTTCTATCAAATCACCAAATTATTGCTAAATCTTTCTAAAACTAATTTTACACATTTTAATATAAAAACCAATATCAATCCGATATTACCAACACTGCAAATGGACAGTGTAGAAATAAAAGAAGTTGAAAACATCAAATTTCTTGGATTGCACTTAGATAGTAAATTGAGTTGGAATCATCATATTGATCATGTGGCAAACAAAATTTCATCAGGCTTATTTGCACTTTACCAGCTATCAAAATTTTGTAAACTTGAATCATTAAAGCTAATTTACTTTGCCCACATTCATTCACATTTATCTTTTGGAATTAATATCTAAGGAGGAACTTACCAAACTAACATGGACAGGCTTTTGATATTACAAAAACGTGCAATCCGCATTATGTTGAAATTAAATTGGCAAGAATCGGTTAAGGATAAACTTACAGAACTAGGTATAATGACTGTATATAGTAACTATATTTATCAATGTATTTTGTATACTGTTCAAAATTCAAGCACTGTCTCACTGGTAGGGGATTTTCATGAATACTTCACAAGGAATAGAAATAATTACTCTATACCATCTCATAGACTAGGATTCTTTGAGAAAAAAACAACATACACAGGCATAAAAGGTTATAATACTCTTCCCAACATCTTAAAAAACTGTTCCAACATTAAAAAATTTTAAAATAATCTAAAAAAGTACTTTTTAACAAAGCCTTTACATTCAGTTGATGAATTCTTCCACTGAGACTTCTTACATTAGCATTATTATGATTAGTGATAAGGATGATTATTTACATATATGATGATGTCATTCTCTGTACATGATTATAAATGATGAATAAAGATGATTTTCATTTCATTTCACACTTTTACAGTGATATGTTATGATATCTTAGCATCCATAGAAATGATACTGAAAATATCATTAGTCACACTGGTGGCACAGTGCTGTAACCCAGCTACATGGGGACAAAGTGTTTGGGAGATTGTAGGCGATAGGCTGTATGCTCGGTCCTCTTAATACCGACATGGCGTCCGCTTGGTGGTTGCTATCGGCGTGGACACTACTAGAGAAGTCTGGGGTGTCCATGTTGGGTGGTAATCATAGTGCGGATGTTGTGTGGGGGAGATAACTGAGTATCAGGCTTGTCAATTAGCTGAAAATCAGACCAGCACTACGTGGTTCGGATTCCACGTAAAGCTGTAGGTCCCTTAGTTGCCCTGGCTGTTGGGCTATTAATAAATTGCCCTTTCTGAGGAACAGTTGAACTCAGTTAGTAACCAGACTACACTCATCCTACACTTATAAAACCATTCACATTCGCCTTAAAATACGCACAACGTTGTGTCGGCGTCTCAAATGTAAGAATGTAAGAAAAAGAAAAATAGAGGATACAAACATATACTTCCAAGTAATTGGCATCCATATTTTTAATACCAAAACATCATATTTGAACAATTTTAATTTAAATAAATAAATACTTCTAAGACATAAGAACTTTCAGTATGTTCTCATAGCGATTAGTTAATAAAACTCATAATTATTAGTGTGATTTAATGAGGTAGGAGAACCCTAACTACAGAAATATATTCGGCAAAGCATATTTTTTAATCAGTCTAATTAACCCTTTGCACTATGGAAAAAAAATTTTTTTTAGTCTCAAAAACTCCAGCCCATGTTAGAAAAGTACTAGCGAAAACTCCAAGCTTATTTTGCCAATTTTGTAAGGGTTTCATAAAAAATTCATAATTTAGTTATTTTGTAACTTAGAACTATGATTTGTATTCTGTTTGATTTGTTATACAATTCTGCATGTAAATAAAAATAAAAAATAAGTTATACATATTTTTTACTTTATTAAAATTTATATCTAAAAATTTTAAAAAAATTAACTTTGAGGTCTTATAACTAAAAAATTGTATTGGCCTATTATGAATCGTTGTTATTATTATGTTCTTTATATAATAACAAACTTGTATCCAAAATTTCATGCATCTATAAATACAACATCCAGGTGTTCCTAAATAAATATGTAATTTAATCCACCATTAGATATTGTAAAAACTTTACAAAATATTCCTTACTTTTAATTCTAATATACGAGTGTATGTCTTTCAATGCCACTTACCAAAATAAAAAGAAAGGAAAAGAAAATTGGGATTGAAAAAAAATTAGTGTAATTAAATACAACATCCAGGTGTTACTAAATAAATATATAATTTAATTAACCATTAGATTATATTTTTATAATCTAATGGTGATATAAAGTCTAAAATAAAAAGTACTTCTGTCTCAGTGTTTCAATATTGATTTTCCATTACAGAGCTAAGTCCAAGTTTCACAACCATTCAACACCTTCTTCTCCGATTAAATGACGACTAACCAATCCCCCTCCTAAAAAGAATGTCAAAGTCCAGCTGGTTTCTGGCAAAAATTCATTTAAAATTTACTAGGAAGCTAGTTGAAGAGTTGATTCACTAGATTTAAGTCGCCCAGCATGTTGTAGGATATCTGGCAAAATGGGGAGATTCAAAGTAGATAAGATCTTTTTAAACTCTCTGAGTAATGTCTCCTTGCGTGTGTGTTGTATACCTGGGGGAGCTATGTTGCACAGTACTGGAAACCATGGTAGAAGAGTTAAACTGAAGAAGCTGTTGATAGCCCTCAGAAGTTAAGAAGCCCACTGTTAAGTGGACATCAATCTTTCATACATTCTGCAGTGCAATAAACCAGGGACAACCCTAATGTCTACCGTCATCTTTTTTATTTTGTTTGAAAGAGAGAATATTTAAATTACAAGGAATACTTAAAACTTTAATTTCTTTAATTATTATTAAGAATACATAGATTTATCTCACATTTGTGTCATAGAATCATGTTGAGGAGAGATCAGAGAAAGCTGTAATGGTGTGGATCCATGGTGGGGGTTTTGGATCAGGATCGGGATCTTCAGAACTCTACGGACCTGACTTTTTGATTGAGGAAGATATAGTACTTGTGTCCATCAATTATCGCTGTGGAGCTTTTGGTAATAGATTGAATTAATTGTTAACTATTTTATCGTTTGAAATGTTTTTTCAGAGCTGAAATGGTAGCAAGAAAGTACTGGTATCATATAATTTTTAAGAAACTAGATAATTAAACAAAATTTTTTTTAGTTTCTTGTGTAAACGTACATGTAATGTTAATCTACACTTATTGTTCTTTGGTGATACTGCCAATTGCCACCTGTAACAACGTATTACAAATAATTTAGAGTTTTTCTTGGATGATAAGTGTCCTACTAAGGAAATACATAAGTTTACTTCATGTCTATGTCATTTATATTGAAGTTAAATACTGATTTAGTTAGTATCTTATATCATAATACATCTTTTATCTCTGTATGTTTATGCATCAACATCGTACTACATGAAAAGCAATCCTAAAAATCAACGACAAATATCTGTTTGTATGTCATTATTCTCACGATTCCGAACTGATTTTGTACACAGGCTCTTAAATTCTGTGCTCAAAAAACCCCACATATGAAAATATTTCTCATATGCATTATAGAATTAAACTGCCTTGTGGTTTTTTAATATTACCAACGTTATCAGACGAATAGGTAAGTAACGGATATCAACAATACTTAATATATAAATTTATTTAGAGGTCTAACAGTTTTATTAACTGTAAAATTAATATTTCCAGTTGTTCCACGTACATTGGTATTGACTCACCCACCCACCCGTACACATACAGTGGTATTGACCCACCCACCCACCCATACACGTACAGTGGTATTGACCCACCCTCCCACCTGTAAACATACAGTGGTATTGACCCGCCCACCCACCCATACACGTACAGAGGTATTGACCCACCCGCTCAACCGTACACGTACAGTGGTATTGAATTACTGTATGGGCAATTAAAATCTGTAATTCCATGGATCTTACCATTTACCATAAATTCTTAGTTATAATTTAGATAATTTTATTTCATTATAAACATCTAAGGAACATAGAGTGGATATAACATTTCTATTTCAGTTGTACAACCATTTTTAATTAATATTTTAACAAGTAATTGCCTATAGGTCATCTGCATTACATGTGATGGTTAGGTACATGATAATAGTCTTATATAAGAATGTAAATCAAAAGAAAAATATATCCTTGAACAGTTTAAAATTTCTTTTACTAAACTCCCTCATTCTGTATATAAGCCAGCTAATCTATTGAATATATTGGTGAGCCTACAATTAATTAGCAGGTCTATAGCCCAAAAAAGGATCTTATACATTTAATAAGTTTGATCTCATCTGCATTTATTTTATTAATACTGAGCTCACCTCTCGTTGACGTGAAGTTGGGCAAAGAGTTAATAATGAATCTCATAATCCAAGTGATCATCCGTAGAACTTTTCAATACTTTGAGAAGTACAACAGATAATCCATAAAATTGTAACTCTCCGTTACAACAGTAGACGTTACAGTCTTCTTCTTTTCTAGAAAAGCTTCCTCATCATCAATCTCTGGACTAGTCACAGGCCATTTACTTTCATCTTCTCTGAGTCATGTATGGGTTTGCTGGAGGGTCATAACCACTGCACGTGTATGGGTGGGTGGGAGGATCATCACCACTGCACTCTCCTTCACACCACCTACTCTCATATAACAATTTAGCTCCACCATCTCATGACGGAAGGTCAGCTGCATTCATGTCCCCTGGAACGTGGTGCTGATCATCTTTGTCTGTAGCCTGGCAGATTTCCTTGCACCTGTTGCCTAAGAAAGTATTCCTCACTTCTCTTTAACTCTGATCCATGTTAGAACAGTTGTTGAATCTGCTCAAAAGTAACACCTAGGCTAATTAGGGCCAGGAGTTACATTGTGAAGCATCAGCTGCTTTTATAGATGACTTAAAAATATTAATAGTTTCATTATATCACTCACCCTCAGGAGACCCCAAAATATATCTTAAAATTATGGAGAATTTTATGCCGTTTATAACCCAATGGTCTGATTATACTATTGTAATGGGTGGTGACCTTAATAAGAGCTTTGATATTACCTCTACTCTAAAAACAAGTAGAGATTGGTGTAATATTTTAAGGCAATTTAATTTTCAGATTATTAATAATAAACCAACAAGAGCTTCTAACTGTTTAGACAATGTGTTCATTAAATACAGTAAACCTACTATTACAACAAGTCTGGTTAGTATTTTTAACTTTCCTTACTCAGATCACGAGGGGATAATTATCGCAATTTCTGGTTTAAATAAAATCAATCACCAGCTGAATAGGTCCACATCTAAGAAGTCCGAGCAATATGCTAATTTTATAGTGCCCTCTCATGCTTTGACTAAACTTTCATCAAATTTATCTTCCTATGACTGGCAGCATATTTTATCAGACTCCTCCAATGGGGCAAGGGAATTGTTTGGAGTATTTTTTAAAATTTTCCTTAATAATGTAGACTCTCTTAAAATTATAAAAAAAAGGAAAAGTAATATTAACGATATGAAAATTAAACACAAATGGTACACTAAGGACCTTGCATTAATGAAGAGTAAGCTGTTATTTCTACATGGACTTGTGAAGAGTTCTGATAAAATTTCTAAATTTAATAATAAAACTCAGTTAAAACAGAAGTACATAGATTTGAAGTACCAATACCAAAAATGCATTAAAGAGTCTAAAATGTTGTATAATGTTAGTAAGATTGAATCAAGTAATAACAAGTGCAAGGCTGCTTGGAATATAATTAAGAGTACTCAGGCAACCTCTAATCAATTATGTATGACTCCTAATATTAACCCTGATGTTTTTAACAATTATTTTATTACTTCAATAAGAGAAATAAAGAAAAATATTGACTCATCAAATGTTTAAAGTGATTATCTAGTAAAGAGTAATAAGGTTGCCCTGGATGACTTTAGCTGGAGAGTGGTTACTAACAATGATGTATTAACCGCAATAAAGAAAATGAAAAGCTCTAGAAGTATTGATGTATATGGTATATCCAATAATATGTTAAAGGATATTGCATTAAGTATAGTTCAACCTCTTACTATGTGTTTCAATTATTGTTTAAGGGAAGGTGTATATCCAAATGAGTTAAAAATTTCAAGAGTGTGTCCAATTTTTAAGAAGGGCCCAAAAGAACATCCAAGTAGTTATAGACCAATTTCTATCATTCCTACTATTTCTAAAGTCTTTGAGCTAATAATTTTTGAACAGATATATTTGTTTTTTGTGAACAATAATCTCCTCTGTACTGAACAATATGGGTTCAGAAGGGGAAAATCAACATTTGATGCCATGGACGACCTCACAAAAAAAATCCATCAAGCTTTTGAGACCAAGGCCTTTGCTCGGGCCACTTTTTGTGACCTGAGCAGGGCCTTTGATTGTGTGGATCACACTAATATCATAAATAAATTAAACTATTATGGCCTTTCAGGAAATTCTCTTGAGTTTTTTAAATCATATTTTGAAAATAGACGGCAAGTGGTACAAATTGGTCATAGAACTTCACAGGAACTGCAACTTGAATGGGGTGTACCACAGGGCTCAGTTTTGGGCCCACTGTTGTTTCTTATAAGTATTAATGATTTGCCTTATTATGTGAATGCTCAAACCATACTTTATGCGGACGACACAACTTTTTTTAGTCTTAGTGATGACCTAAGTGAGCTAAATAATTTAGCATCTGACTCCCTTCAATCTGCTAATACTTGGTTTAAATTAAATGGATTTTTATTAAACAGTGACAAAACCAAATCTATAAATTTCATTCTTAAAAAAAATAAATTTTCTGATGTTTGTGATAACAGCTTTGTTGATACTGTAAAATTTTTAGGAGTTTATTTTGACAAGTCTTTAAATTGGAATGTACATATAAATTTTATTAGTAAAAGACTATCTAGGGTGATTTACCTATTGTTACGACTAAAAACTGTTGTTCCTGGGAACTATTTGAGAACTGCCTATTTTGGTTATTTTCAGTCGATAATTAGATATGGTTTGGTACTCTGGGGAAATAGTTCAAACATACAAGGTATACTTATTTTGCAAAAAAAAGCTATTAGAGTATTAAAGGGATTACATCCTACTGAGCATTGTAAACCTTATTTTAAAGAACTTGGACTACAAACTGTCATCAACCTATATCTTTTTGATGTTCTCATGTACGTTTTAAACAATCCACATTTACTCAAGCTAAATCATAACATCCATCACTGCAATACTAGAGGTAAAAATGGTACAACTATACCATTTTATCGTCTAAGTAAAACTTTAAGTAGTCATGTTGTTATATCACTGAAGGTTTACAATGTCCTTGTGCCAATGATTAAAAAGTATAGTGTAAAAATCTTTAAAAATAAGTACTATGACTGGCTGCTCAACCATCCTTTTTATCATATAGATGAATTTTTTAATATGCGTGACATAAAGTTTTAAGACTAAACATGATTATACTCTAATGCTATATATAAGACATATGTATTTAGCCTATTGTGTATTAATTAAGTAATGACTTGGCTGTTTAGCTGCAATGTGACTTTGTCAATAATTTGTAAAATTCTTATGACAAATAAAGAAATTTGATTTGATTTGATTTGATTTGATTTGATCTAGAACTTAAGTTCAAAGCCTTTTGCGTCTGCACATAGAGCCTGGACCCAATAACCGCTGCCAGCAACTCCAATCTTGGAATCGTTATCTGCTTCAGTGGAGCTATACGAGACTTTGGACTCACCAGCTGCACATCAACTTAATCTCCAAATTTACTTCTCACAAATATGCAAGCAGCATATGCATATTTGCTAGCACCACAAAACACATGAATATTGATTTAATTAGGAGTCACTGGAAAATAACTGAAAGTTCTCTGGATATGACAATGTTCCACCCATTAAATTTCTTTCAATCATTTTAAAAACTTACAAGCAATTTTATCTGGAAGTTCTTCATCCCAAGTAGGTTTTTTCGCACATGTTTCTTGAAGTAGAAGTTTTGGTATTAAAGATGTATTGTGACGGACTGGGCTTGTGAATCCCACTACATCAAATAGGGTGCAACAGAGAGAACGCTCCGCTTAGTAACTCGTTCTTCTGCAATTGGCAGTGATCTAATATCACAAAATAAAATGTCTTTTCGAGTATCCTAAAGCATGCCAAGAAGAGGTACCGTAGATTCTCCTGAATAATTGTCTTCGAAGTCAATCCCCCTGATATGTACATTAGTACACCAACTCCTCAACTCAAATTGGCCTGAATTCATTAAGGTTGAAGACTTTCTAATAAAACAATTCAACCGAGTCAACACTGGTGACACAATTGTCCAAATAAAACGAGGTTCTGAGTCGTTCAGCCATCTCCTTCATCTCTGGAGGTGCCTTGTCCAAGTGATGTGAAATTGTAGCACATAATAGAAAAGGGCTTGATGTGACACCACATACAACTCTGCGGTGCCTGAAAGTTACACTTTACTGAAAGTAGTTAAACTTTTAGTAAAAAGTAAAATTAAGTTTTTTAGTACATTTTATGTCTCTATTATTATGATACAGTTATTCAAAAGTAATAAAGAAAGATATTATCACTTTTATTCCTTCTATACAATTTTAATGTAACAGTAATTACAAAATCCTCACAATAATGATAAGTTTGCTACTTAATTTTACACATTACTGTTACTATAATTGCGCCGGTTGAAAGCGACTAGCAAGATAAATTTAGCGCATGTTGGGGTTCCAGCAGTGGAGGGGAAGTGTTCCACCACTCCGTCTCTAGTTGGTATAAGGGGCAGTGTTGGAGTGGGGACAAAGGACACAATCAGCTGGTAAAATTGTAGTCGGTTACAATGCGCGTGGCTCTTCATCTCCTTCGCTCCCTTTGTTTGTAGCATAAAGGTAGTAGAGAAAACTGCTTGAATTATAAAAGTCGATATGATATAGCCACAATCTTGTATATTGTCATTTTTGTAGTTATTATAAATCTCATTGAAATTGGATATTAATAAGATCTATCACGACTTGTACAGTTAACACAGCTTACTCTTTAAAATTGCACATGAAGTAATATGTAAATAAAACATTAATGAAAGTAGTGATAAATGTTATTATAGTTTGAAGGTAGGTCACTGAACATTCCTATCACATTTTGAGCATTTAAAATAAAATATATATATTTAAAAGACAATAATATCGCAAATCAAATTATAATTTAACATCAATATAATTTGGTAATAACAATAAATCGCCCTACATCAGCTGACTCCACACTCCTATCACAGGACCTTTTCCTCCTATCCCATTTTCCAGCTGTACTAGATTCCAGTTCCCACCACATGCCTTGCCTACCAATGGTCACCTAGCACGATGACGTAGTAGCGGAGCTTCCCACAACGACAATGAAATGTTAAAGTGGCACGTTGGTACAGTGGTGGGAGAAGACTTATTTTCTGTCTCACTTCAGTTACTAGCTTTGTCTCTCTCACATAGGTTCTCTAATAAGGTCGCAATCAAACTGATTGGACTGTAGGAATCCTTTATGTTATAAAGAGTTTTTTTTAAAGAAAGATTTGTTTGTAATATAATCATTTTGTAATGAATTGTGTTAATATAATTTTCCACCTGACCACCTAGGTATGTCATTTTCTATTGGTCAAATAATTATTTACATAATGGTATTTATTTTTTTTATTCTTCCTTTCATTTTTCATTGAACAGAGCCATCCCTATTGTGAACAACGCCCGAGACAAAAGAAGTCTTGGCGCCCCCTCCCTCCTTGTATCAAAACTCTGAATGTTGTGTAACCTGAGTTATGAATAAGTTTCCTAATTTGTTTTTTTAAGAATATAGAAACTTGATTCTTTTGGTATGGCAGTCATATTTCTCCAATATGTCTCAAATAACCAAAGTAGACTTTTTTATAAACACAGGATCATAAAATCTTCTAAGGGTGTATTACACGTGAGGACATGCTCGTAAGCATGCTGGTAGGCAAGCTTGTGGCCTTGCTGACAAACTTATTACACATGAGGACATGCTCATGGGTAAGCTTGTGGACTTGCTGATGGACCTATTACATGCAAGGACATTCTCGTAGGCTTCCCGATAAATAAAAAATGAGAATACTTAGATTATTTTCTAGAATGATTTAGTCTTGCTCTTTATGAATTTCTAGAACTAATAACCACAGAAAAAAAAACAATAATACAAAATAAAGGACTAAAACATAAAAAATCACATGGAAAACGATGTAAAATAGTTAAATACAGCAAGCAAACAGGTAAAAACATATATAAACAGTGTGGTGGTGCTGGTAGGGAAAAACGAGCTGTGCATGCACAGTATGATAAGTTTGTGTGGATTTGTGGATTTGGGACTTGGATTGCTGACATGGATCAACATCAGCATGTCTTCATCAAAACCTCTCTATATTACAAAGGAGGATTTACTTGAGAGCATGCTGATGAACAAGACCTCGCGTGTAATAGGTCACATCTAAATTAATGTTACTCTCTTAATTACCACCTATGCTAGCTGAGATAGATGAATTTTAAAAATTCAAACAAGAGCTTTAAAAAAATAGTTTAATTGAACAGTGCTTTTACAAAATACCTAGTTATCTAAATTGACATTTTACCCATTTCTATCCATAAAAAGTACAATATAATTAATCCATCGGCTCTTAAACAAGAAATAAAATGTGATTGTGATAATGACAATTAACTAATATATCAAACAAATAATACGGATTATGTACAGATAATCTAGGGGAAATAGATGTATATATACACATCATCATAATAATGAAGGATATTGGTGAAGACAGAGCGGTTCGCCTTTGATATGCCGACTGATGGCGGCTCGACGACAGCAGCGGTCTGCAAGTATACAATTTAGTTTACCGTCATGCTGGCTGCTATCTAGATATACTCTATGAAGAGCTTGATTGCTAACTAATTCCTCATTGGCTGTTAGAATCAGTGTTTATATTATTTTACGGGCTTTTTTTCACCACTTCATAAAATGTTTTCGAAACTTATTCACAAAAATTAAGTGCCCTCTTGGCTGCGGCACCCGGGGTAACCACCACGCTCACCCCCCCCTTTTGACAGCCCTGTCATTAAACTACACCAGCAAAAGTCACAACAATCATGGTTGTATATTATATAAAAAACACATACTAATGGCTCAAATCTGTTTTTTTAGTTTTCTAAAAAACAAAATTTGCTTTTAAATTTAAGGATTTTTATCGTTGGAAAATGAAAGTGTACCAGGAAATTTTGGCCTCAAGGATCAGGTTTTGGCTTTTTGCTGGGTGCGGGACAACATCTCCAGCTTTGGTGGAGACCCCAACAATGTCACTATATTTGGTGAGAGTGCGGGAGGTGCATCAGTCAACTATCATCTCTTGTCTCCTCTGTCTAAA
This sequence comes from Stictocephala bisonia, assembly GCA_035578905.1. NCBI lineage: Eukaryota > Metazoa > Arthropoda > Insecta > Hemiptera > Membracidae > Stictocephala > Stictocephala bisonia. Next base: position 834,613 of record JAQJVL010000388.1, on the reverse strand, counting down.
GGTTAGCTTAGAAAAATATGAATACCTTTTTCTTTAATAATGATTGTTATTCATCAGTAAGATGTTGATCATAGATATATAGGCGAATATGAGAGGCGAATGAGTGTAAATGAACGAGTGTAGTGATTGGTACTAACCATGATCGAGTGTTCCTCAGAAAGAGTTATTTATTAATAGCCCAATGGCCCAGGGCAACTAAGGGACCTACAGTTTTCCTTTAAATCTGAACCAAGCAGTATTGGTATGATTTTCAGCTAACTGACAAGCCTGACACTCAGGTCTCTCCTGACACATTTCTGAACTCTGAATACCATCCAACAAGATCCCCCTATATTTCTCTAATAGTGTCCATGTTGATGGCAACTATTAAGCGGATGCGGTGTTGGTATTAAGAGGACTGATCACAGAACCTGTATTTTGTAATGACTACATTTGCTCATCTACACTCATCACACTCATTCGAAATTCATACTCGCCCATATCTTGATGATCAGCGTCTTATAAAAAAGACGTTGAGGAGATTATAAAAAATAAATAATCTCCTCAACACTTCGGCCAACATTAGCTGGATTACAGCACTACACCACAACATAAAATTAAATTTCCATAATATTTTGATGAACATCTTTTCAGATAAATTATTAAAATAAAGGTAATTAAAGCTATACTGACAACTTAACCTGTAGCTCTTAAATCACCCTTAATCCTTTTTTACATGAAAATCTCTATGGGAAATAATTCACACCTTTTCTTAAATGTGTCAATGAATTCCTTGACTAGTTTTACTCACATGAATAATATTAAAAACTTGAAATGTTACTGAACATTATTGATGTAAAAACAAAATGGTACATATTTTTGTTTTAGTAATTTGTTTTTAGTAAAGAAAACCAAATTGTAAATGTGTTTAATTTCTTCACTTCCAAACCAAGACAACATAAAAGGAGGAAATGAAGGAATAAACTTTTAAAAAGTTATGAAGTTACAGATACATTGCAAATTACTGTATTTCTATTTAATTTGGGGTATTATGTAGATATAAGTAAAATAGTACTATATTGACAATGTCATCTGTTTCATAGCTGCGCTATTATTATGGAAACGTTTTGTGACAAGAAAGATTTATTTATTTATTTATAGGGCCCAGCACCAGTTGTAATAGTACAGTAGGCTATTAATAGTAATAGATGGGCAATTATTTAGTCATAATGATTGCTACAGTTCCTTATATGGCATCTTACTTATTCTTATTCTTACTTATGAGACGCCGACACAACGTTGAGCTTATTTTGAGGTGAATATGAATGATGATATGAGTGTGGATGAGTGTAATCTGATTAATAACTGAGTTTAACTGTTCCTCAGAAAGGGCAAATTATTAATAGCCCAACACCAGGGCAAATAAGGGACCTACAGCTTTACATGGAATGCGAACCATGTAGTGTTGGTCTGATTTTCAGCTGTCTGACACTCAGTTCTCTTCCCTACACAACATCCGAACCCTGACTACCATCCAACATGGACACCCCAGACTTCTATAGTAGTGTCCATACTGATGGAAACCATTGAGCAGACTCCATGTCGGTATTTAGAGGTCTGAGCATGGAACCTATCGCCTACAATCTCCCAAACACTTTAATGGTACTGATGAAGAATAAATAGTATAAAACATTAAAGGTAGTATAAGTTAGTTAGTTAATTTGGGGATATACAGTTGGTCCAGCCAACCCTTGCAACGAAGTCTGAGGCTTTTTGTGCCAATCCCGGTGCCTAATCGTCGTAAAGCTGGCAATCCTTGACCAGGTCAAGGAGCTTCTTCACTAGATTAGTAATTTCCGACTGTCCCAGAGGTGAGCCTTCAAAAAGTGCTCTTCTCCTGGCACCAAGGGCCTCACACTCCAGGACAATGTGTTCTGCCGACTCTTCGTCCTTCCCACAGAGGCGACAGATGGGATCCTCCGTAAAGAGTCCCACTGTTCTTAGATGCCTCCGGAATTTGCCGTGACCGGTGATGAGTTCCACCACCAGCTTGACGTGCAATTTACTCAACCCAAGAAGTGACTTTGTTAACTTCTGGGAAGGATTTCTGACAAGAACCTTGCCGAGTCTTTGCCCTGGGAACCGCCGCCATCTTTCCAGATGTCTGGCGCTGACCCAGTTTTTGATTGCTGTTTTGACAGCTGCAGTCGAAACGCCGCAGGCCGGCTCAGGAACAATGAAGGGCTTGAGAGCACCTTCCCTAGCCAAGGCATCGGCCTGCTCGTTGTCTTCTAATCCCCTATGTCCTGGGATCCATTCCAGCAAGACCTGATTTCTTGAACCCAGGATACTGAGGGACTCCACACATTCCCAGGCTAGACCAGACGAAACCTTCCAGGAGTCAAGAGCCCCTAAGGCCGCCTGACTGTCTGAGAAGATGTGGATATGTTTCCCCGCAAACCCCTCTCTCGACCGCCTGGGCGGCACAATGAAAGATTGCGGCGACTTCAGCTTGGAAAACGGTGCCATACGTTCCCAGGCTCACGCTTGCGTTGGTCCTAGGGTCGCCAGTATAGACACCAAATCCAGCTTTGTTGCCCATTCTTGACCCGTCTGTGAACCATACAATTCGGTCGTGAGAAGAAACCGGGCTGCTAACACCGTCCCAGTACTCCCTCGACCTGAAATCCACAGTATAGGGTCTGGTGAAAAGATACTTAGTCCCAATGAAGTCAAACTTCATTGAGAGTACCTCATCGTTTACTAGATTGGCCACTGAGGAGTGATCTGTACAGGACCCCCTCCAGTGGCCAGTTAGTTGAAGCCTGTAAGCCGCCGCCCGAGCCTCCCCAATAATGAAGAGATCAAGGGGCGGCAGGTTAAGAAGAACCTCCAGTGCAATAGAAGGGGTCGACCTAAAGGCCCCTGTCATGCACATGCAGGCAAGTCTTTGTAGGCTAGAAAGCCTACCCCGGACAGTTACCTGATTGACCTTAGGCCACCAGATCAAAGCCCCGTAAGTAATTTGTGGTCTGATGACCGCTGTGTAAAGCCAGTGGCAGACATGGGGTAACAGGCCCCATGTGGAGCCCACGCAGCGCCTAGTGGTCACGAAGGACCATTTAGCTCTGCGGATGACTTTATCAAGGTGCAAGTTCCATGTCAGTTTCTGATCAAGGATTACTCCCACATGTTACGGTTAAGTAACCGACGATGAAACAGGCAGAGACACTCCACCAAGGGCCAGGCCTCTGAAGGAGCCCTGTACCCTTTTCCTGGTGAAGGGGACAATTACTGTCTTTGAAGGGTTTATTGCCAGCCCTTCTCGTACACACCAGGAGTTCACTGCTTCCAGGCTATCGTTCATAATATCAGTAACAGTGCCCTGATACTTGCCACGGACCAGTAGGACAAGATCGTCCGCATAGCCCTGTATGAAAATACCCTTTTCCGTGAGGCTGACTAGGAGATCATCCACCACCAGGTCCCACAGGAGGGGTGAGAGAACTCCCCCCTGCGGGCATCCTCGGCTCGCAGAAATCTCCACCACCTCACTTAGAAGGGTTGATTGAATTCTTCTGCCCCGTAACATGTGGTCGACCCACCTACAAATGGTGGGCTCTACACCACGTTGTCCCAGCGCACGAATAATTGACTGATATGAGGTGTTGTTGAATGGCCCCTCAATATCCAAAAAGGCTCCTAGAGCAATTTTTTTCTTCTTCAGGGAATGTTCAAGGTGACTGACCAAACAATGGAGGGCAGACTCGCAAGACTTCCCCGGGAGATACGCATGTTGATTTCGATGTAAAGGGGAGTCTTTAAGCGCCCCTTCTCGAATGTGGAATTCTACGAGTCTCTCCATGGTCTTCACCAGAAACGAGGAAAGACTAATTGGCCTAAAGGATTTGGCGTTCATGTAGTCGCCACAACCCCGCTTAGGAATAAACACTACTTTGCTAACTCTCCAGGACTGAGGAATGCTAAGTCTCCTAAGGCAAGACTCGCCCTGAAGATTTCGCAAAGTAGAAAGTGGAGGTTTGGTGGGCCCTTCTGTAACAATGCAGGAAAGATGCCATCGCCTCCTGGGGATTTAAATGGGCTGAACTTGTCGATTGCCCATTTAACTTTTGAAACGGTGACTATACGTCTAGCTTGCCTCCAGTCCTCTCGAGTTGGCCTAGGTGTAGAGCTAATCTCTCGAGGGCCAGAGGCTTCCAGGGCATCGTCAACGAGATTCCCTGGGAAGTGACACTCCAGAAGGAGCTTGAGCGTTTCACCAGGTAAAGTTATCAATTCCCCTGAGCTGGATCTCAGACTGCCCATGTAAACAGGATGCCGCCTGCTCCAGTTCCACGACAGACCTTATTCGTACTCTACCCCCCTCCGGACCCAAGCCCGCAATGGCCGAAAGTTCCGCAGCATAGGACTCCCAGTCCGTCCGCCTAGGATTTCGGTGAGGAGAGGAAAAGGCTGACATTTTAGCTTTGATATCAAAACGAATGTACAGATGATCAGAAAGAGAAGGTTCGTCAGAGACCCGCCAGTTGTCAATTAGGCCTAGAGTGACCGCATTGCAAAGGGTCAGGTCTATGACTTCAGCTCTAACCCTATTCCTAAACGTGGGTTCATTGCCCCGATTTAGAATGAATAGATCGTTAGCAACAATGAAGTTTAATAGGTACTTACCCCTCCTGTTGGAGTCAGTTGATCCCCATGCTTCATGATGGGCATTGGTGTCGCAGCTGACCAAAAGGTGCCGCCCCCCAATGGATTGTTTCTCTACCAGGGCTTCTAGTTCCCTGGAAGGGGGTGGATCCTGAGCATCATAGGGAAGGTACACAGAGCTGGCAGTGAACTCCCCATGCCCTTCCTCAGAGCTCAGTGTCATTCTCACTGTCGTGATGTCCCTGGAACAGAAATCAAACAGGGGAAATACTTCCATACCATTGCGTACCAAGATACAGGTCCTAGCATTATTGGTGGAACAAGAGGAAATTATCTTACCTTTTGCATCGGCCAGTCCTGCGATTCTGCCCTTGTGTAACCAAGGTTCTTGAATCAGGGCCAGGTCGATGTTATGTGCAGTCATGGACTGACAGAGGGCTGCCGAGGCAGCCCTACTGTGGTGCAGGTTGGCTTGGATCACCCTTGGCATTGTCCCTAGCCAGTACGACCACCGAGACCTGCCAGAGCCCCAACCTCAACTTATTGCTCTTGGCCTTAATGGCTGAGAGAATATAATCATCCACCAGGCAGACGAAAGTCTTTGCTCCTTCCGGATCGGCCTTCCGACTGATGATGGTCCATTCTCTCACATTTAGTTCCTTGTTTTGCTCTTCTACTAGCTTCAGGATTCTGGACTCGTCCATGCTTCCGAGCTGCTTAGGCGTCTTGAACAGCACCTTGGTAGCCCGTAGGATGTCCTTTCGGTCACCGATCCTGAACTGGGCCCCCTCCCACAATTTGAGAGAGGGGACAGTTGTAGCGATCCATGTTTTTGTCTCCTCGTTTTCGGCGGAGACAATAAGAGCACCCCTCTCCATGTAGGAGTTGGTGAACAAAGGGAGCTCACCACTGTCCAGCGGGCATATCGACTCAACCAGAGCTGTCTGGATGAGGTTGCCCTACTCTTCAGTGAGCTTGCTCCCCGGATAGTTAGGTGGCACAACCGCCACCTTAATTGACTTAAGAGCTTCCAGAAAGGTCTGAGAAGAGGTTCCCTGGGAACCTTCCTTGGCCTTCCTTTGTCTCTTTAAGTCCCTCTGAGCCTCCGAGGGTGAAGGGGTCGAGCCCTGCGGGCGTACACGTTTAGCACCACCTTTAGAGCCGTCACCCTTCGCCTTAGGAGTCGCTCCCCTCTGGGCCTCCGCGGGTGAAGTGGTCGAGCCCTGCGGGCGTGCGCATTTGGCGCCGCCTTTAGAGCTTTCACCCTAAAGGAGTCCGCCTTAGGAGTCGCCTTAGGAGTCGCCGAAGAGGCTTTCTTTGAGGGTCGATACTTAGCAGGGTCCCACTGTACACCCTGCCGGGCAAGTCTCTCCTTCAGGAGTTTCTTCCTTTGATTGCCAGGGATGCGTCTCCTGGCTATCTTCATCCTGTTCAGAGCCTCTGCTGTCCGATCGAGCTGATCAGAGCCTGGGCTCCAAAGAAGGATGTTTTCGGAGTCAGAGAGCGACATGCCCCCCTCCACCGAATCCCTGACCCGAGCAGCGGGGACTTCAAGCTGGCCATCTTGGCTGCCTTCGTTCCCCGTGCCAAGGTCCTTGTCTAAGGGCTCTGAGCGGTCCTCAGCCAAGTTGGATTCAGAGTCAGAGAGAGACATGTCCCCCCCCCCCCCCGACGTTGGTTTGGCCCGAGCAATGGAAGACAAGGGCTGGCCAGTGTGGCTGCCCTCTGCTCCCATGCTCGGTTCATTGCCTAAGGACTCAATGCGGTCCTTAGGTGAAGGTTTTGTTTTTGTTGTTTTTGGATCCATAGGATTCCCACGAGTAGCTAGGGAAATAAATGGTCTAGCCCCGACAGAGCCCCGCATGTCAGGGTAAGCCTATTTGAAACTGGATTTCGGCTGGTGTCCAGAGTCCGCATGGTAACGACTGGTCTACCACCAATCATTCGGCCCACGCTGTTCCACCTTGGCTTGGTTGGAAGGTTTGGTAGGATAAGGAATTAATGGGATAGGAGTGCTCTCAGCATCGGGATCACACTGAGAGCTGTGGGAAGGTACCCTCCTCCTTTCTCATCGGTTATGGGAAAGATGAGACCCCGGGCTTGGGACTGGTGCAGCGGAGTTAAGGTAGTATAAACTTGGTCTTTGGATTTCAAGTGTTTCATAGAGGTATGTAGACTATGTATAATGTACAAAGTTTATGTAACAGCATGACGCTGTTGTCATTCGAAGATAAAGTTTATATTAGTATTAATGACAGACAATACTAATACGTGGAAGCCTACTCATGAACATTACAGGTAGATCACACTACTTGTAATACACTCTGCCAACTCTTAAGATCATTCTCTCTTGCCTCGTAACCCATTACGATGTGCATTAATACTTTGCTATACTTACTAAAACAGCCAAATTTTTTAATAATAGAAAGATTTTTTTTGTATTGTTGTGTACTAAAGTTATAACTAGTGATTATATATATATAATATCTTACCTTAAGATATTTCCTTAAGTGTTTCATGCAAACGTGTTTTTAGTTCATAATTTTACAGTTTTGTGTTTATTCTTATTAGCTGTAAATTAGCCTGCCAGCTGGTGCTGATAATAATCTGCCAATGCAGTAAGTTGTGGCGTGGAAACACATGTTTTGTGTTTTTACTGTGAGTTTTGTATTTAGGTAGTTTAAATTCTTTCTTGTTCTTTGGATAATTGTTTAATTTGGACATGTATTCAGATACTGTAATATAGCTGATAACAGTAGTGAAATGGTGAGTTCTGTCTGAAATGAGATTCTGTAACCTGAAATTTATAATGTCAGACCTTCTATTCTGGTGACACTCACTTCCATCTTTATATTCATGAAGATATTTACGATAATTCTGATATTTTGTAGCTCATCTCCACCCATAAATATCATATTTCATTCTTGGCATATGTTTTAGTGCAGTTTACATGATTTGCAATTTTGATTAGGGTTAGATTTTCATGAATTATTTTTTTATGACAAATAGAGTAAAATGTTGTATTTGTATATAATATATTATAAAGAACACAATGGAAAAAAATTCTCACATTAAAAATATTTTTACTATTGCAACAAAGTTATGGCAAATAGCAAAATAAATAAGAATTAAAAATTTTTCAATATGCTCTACTAGTCAAACACAATTAAATAGCATCTTGATTTAATCAATTTCTTTCGGTAAAGCAGGACAAACATTTTGAATATATCTTATGCATTTTCTGAAGTAAGTCTTAGTATGAAATTATAATATGAATAAAAGCCTTCTCTTTTATCTTATAAGCAAATAAACATTTTAATAATTTAGCATTGAGTAACTATTAATAATTTCTAGAGCGTTTCTTTTAACAGCATATACATTATCAATGCTTAAACAAAACTAAAACATCTTGTTCGGAATGCTCAGACTTCAATAGGTTGACAAAATTAATAGAATATGCTACTCTGTATCTGAAGTGTCTTGAAACAGTGCAGCCTAACACTTCATTTTTTTTATCTAAAAGGATGGGCTTATCTCCTTTATATGATTAATCTAAGCATTGCACACAGATTCATTGATCTGCGTAAGTAACTTATTCTGACAGTAAAAGGGGGAAAACCAGCACTGTACAAGATGAACATTAATAATACTTTATTAACATCATTTGATGTATAACATTGTATAGAATATAAAAAAACATATTAGTGTATAACAAATTATAGTACTGCTGGATTTTTCTTCATTCATTAGTTCAAATAATTCTTGAATTTTATATAAACAATTTTCTTAATCTTGATTTGAAATTTTTATAGTATAGAATAGAATAGAATAGAATACTTTATTCTGTCAAACAATATTTCATAAAATACATTGACACGTCAAAAACTTAATAGTTAGAGTTAATAAGTCAAAAGTCTTGTATTGTCCATGTGCACTTTTCAAAATCTTGAATACAATAGAATGCTTTTCTACAGAGAAACCCTTTTAATGTAAACTTAAATTCATTATTAGTTAGTAGTCTTAAATCTAACGGCAACTTATTGTAGAACTTACTACCTATAATTAATGAGCTTTTACTAGTTTTTTCTAATCTAACATATGGTAAATCTAGATTATTTTTATTTCTTGTAAAATAATTATGCACATCACTTCTGCAACTAATCTCATTTACATTGCTCCTTAAGTACATTATACATATATAAAATGTTAAAATATTAAAACTAATAAATATTTGTTGGCAGTGATCAAGGCTTTCTGCTCCTGAGATCACTCTTAAAGCTTTCTTTTGCATAATGAATACTTCCTCTGTGTGTGAAGAAGACCCCCAAACAATTCAACCGTAGTTCAAGTTGCAGTGAAAAACCCCATAATAGGCCTGTATGAGTGATTCCCTATCAATCACCTGTTAGACGCTTAAGTTATAAATGTTGTATAGAAGCTGACAAAGAGTTGTATAGTTTTATATTTATGTAGATGAAGTTCTTCTGTGATTTGTGATATTTATATTGTTTGATTTATAATTTATTATTATTTCTGGTGTTGTAGGAATGCACATTGGAGTTTTTTTTAATAATATTGAATATTTGTTTATGTTGAAAAGTGACTTGTAAACTATAAGGGATGGAAGTAATAATAATAATAATAATAATCTTTATTTTCTAAAATGTACATATAAATTCAATAAGTCATCTACATTGAGATTAGAATACAATAATACAACAAAGAAAATGTCTTATTTGAATTCCTATTATATGCAGCAAGTCCACAGCTTATAAAAAGTAATAAATGTTCTTTTCATTTGTCAGGCTGACAAAATATCCTATCTATTATTAAACATAAATTAAGAAGGTAAAACAGAATAAATCATACAAATTCTGTTCACATTATATATACAATGTTTTTCAAACGCTTGCTGTTTACAGTAATTTAGAAAATAATAGGGCCTCTAAGGCAATGCCTGAGTAGAGGTACCTTCAGTACATATAACACTTTTTGCGATCAGATTTTGACTAATAATTCATGTTTACATAAAAATGATCTCAGATCCAAAATAATATCCAGAACTTTACTGAAATACAAGTAAATAAATGTTACCATACATTATAAATTATAACAATAATATATAGAAAATGAAAAGGTAAAAACAAAAATTTTTTCTTTGGTAATTAAATTGAATGACAAAAATTATGTACAAAATTACTCTTTACACTAATAATATTTAGCACTTAATAAGGTATCTATTTTTATCAATAACTTAAAATCAATATGTTCAGATAACATATTCGCAAGAATACTATTGCTGTATTAGAAATAATACATTTATATCCTCCACCCCAAACAACCACTTTCTTACTTTATTTAAAAACTGTTTTAAATTTGATGTACTTCTGATATTATCTGGCAATTTATTATAAAGTCTAGGAGCAATAAAATTAACTGTTTTTACAAAAAATGCGTTATTTGGTTTTGGAATAAAGAATTTTTCAATATTTCTAAGTTTGTTTCTATATTCATTATTATGTGGAAGGACATTTCCACTTTTAATATAGAACAGTTTTAGAACCTTATAAACATAAATGTATTTCAAAGGTAGGATTTTTAAATTCTTAAAAAGAGGCTTAGATGATTCATATCTACTTCTATGACAAATCAATCGTACTACATGTTTTTGCTGAACATATATCGGTTTTGTATAGGACTCATAAGTATTTCCCCAAAAAACTATGCCATAATCAATTCTGCTTTGAAACAGAGCAAAGTACAGAATTCGTAAAATTTGATGATTGCATAAAGCCTTTAAAAAATAAAAGTACCTCATTATGTTATTGATGCTATCTTTTAATCTTGTAGTATGCATCCCCCAAGTCTGATGACTGTCAACAATTAGGCCAAAATATTTTATATAGTTAGTTTTATGTACAACAACACATTTTAAATTACAAAAAGTATTCTTAATTAGACAGTCTGGACATTTAAACCTAATATTACAACAAAATTCAATATTATTCTTTAGACTAAAATTTATGTATTTAGTTTTTTCTCCACTTAATAACATTCTATTCCTTGTAAACCACCACTGAAGTGCATTAAGGTCGTTGCTCATAGCCTGTTGAATTGAAATTCAATCTTTTTTTATATAACAAAGTGCTGTGTCATCAGCAAATGAAGTTAATTTGCCTTGAAATTTTCCATTACAGAGATCGTTAATATATATTATAAAGTGACATAATATTTAATTTTATAAATAATGGCTTACAATGAGTAGTCTGCGTTACTCCACAGATTAATCGTAATGCTTTTTTTTTAATAATAAATAATTTCTTAATGTTCAAAGATTGGCACCATAAATTTATACCATAGCTTAATTGACTATGAATGTAGGCATAGTAAACTAGAACATCATCAGTCTTAGTCTTTGTTCTTTAGTCTCTTTAAACAATAAATTCTTTTATTAATGTTTTTCATAATATTGTTAGTATGATTCTGCTGGAATTTCCATTTCAATGAGCGCTAGACCTCCATATATTGCCAATACGATTGGTTGTGCCCAATTTAATGCTGTTGTATAAAACGTATTACTCATTTTACAAATACTACGTAAAAGTATATACAATTTTTTAATTTTACTACAACAATACCTTCAGGAATAAAATCATTTCAACCTCTTAATCCAAATATGAACTGGGTCAAGGTGAAACTTATATCATGATTATAATAAAGCTTTGAATTTAAAAGATGGTATTTGTTAAATACTATAAATTATTAGTAAAATAGTAAGTTGTATCTCTCGGACAGTTTTTTCAATAGTTTTAAAATAAAGCAGAAGATGGCATTCATTAATACTATTGAGTTTGAGAGTTTATAAAACAGGAGAGCGAGGGAGGCAGCTATTGATTTTGCTCACCAGCCATACTGTAGGATTTTACAAATTGTAATTATTATTCACAGGATTATTCCACAAGGCCATCCTACAGAGTGGGTCCTCTTTGTGTCCTTGGGCCTTTCAGAATAATCCTCGGAAGAAAGCTCTTCTTCTGGCCTCTCAGCTCGGTTGTACTTCTAATGATAATGAAGCAGTCCTGCAGTTCTTGAAGTCTATTCCTGCCATTGATATTGTTAAAGCTCAAGACAGTCTTATACTTAGGACTGGAAAGGTGAGAAAACAAAACAGTAGTATAAGTTATTTCTAATCTCTCTTTATTAGTTAGATAAATTAGTTTCAGTTTATTCAATATTTATTAACTTAGTTAGGATTTATTATTATTTTGTTAATAAAAATCAGGTTTTAAACAATTACTTTTGTATTTTCATTGTTGAATGTAACAAAAACATAGGAAGAGTTTAGGTGAAAACAAATAAGGTTGTTTTAACTAATATTCTTATTTTTAAAGAGAAAACAGATGTGTATTAACTTATAAAAATCATTATTAGGGGTTAGGTGATTGTCACATTGTTGTATTGGCTGGTACATTGACCTGCATCATCTGCCGCACACTACAACAAGTGTCGTACCTTATTTATTTTGTATTCGATCTAAATAAATAGGATATTGTTAGATTTGCCTTTAAATTGTCTAAAAAAGTTATTTATGTAAAAGTGTTATAAGACTAATATTACTAAAGTTGTTCTTATTTGAAAATGTTTGATGGACACCATTTTGAATTCCTATTTTAGAAAATTTTGAAATGTTTTTTGTAAGTTTGCCTTACTATTACTAAGATGTATACCAAATTTCAAATGTTATGGTTTTCGAGAAGAAAAGTCTTGAAAAAAACAAAATGGCGTCTCTGAGAGTAACTAAGGACTTTCGGATGATTTAAATGTGATATTTAGATTTGCTCTTAGCCAAGAATCAATACCTAAAAAGGTTGGTAGAGAGTTCTGAAACACCCTGTCCCATCTGGACCCTTCAAACAGCAAAGTTGTGTGATGACACATTATGTATATAGGGTTCTGTAAAAGTCTGGAATACATTTAATAATTTTGAAACTATGGAAAAACATTTAATGAAATTTCGTAGCTATGTATATGTCCATATGGCATATACCAAACATTAAGACATATTTTAGTCATTTATTGCATAGCCAGGGAATGGCCCACGAAGGAAGTCTTTACAATTTTAAATGTAAGCGTGCATCGAGTTATACCTTATTTTAAAGGTATTTGTTTTTACAATACATAGTTGCAAACCTGAGGTCCAAAAAATGACCCAGTCAGAAAGTACAGCCTCTCAAAGAGTTTAATGTCATATAACTAATATTTCTTATTATACTGCTATTTATTTGTCCCAGTTTGAGGTTCCTGTTGTTAAGTATGTTGTTGATATATTACAGTCATAATGAAAGACTGCATTATAAAAATAACTATGTTAAATAAAAATAAGAAAAACACTTTGGATAGTAAGTACAGTATACCCTAAAACTGTTTTAAATAAATCATTGTCACATTTTTTCTTTGTGAACAACAATAGACAATAACTCATTGTTCTTAAGAAGTATTATTTATTTGACATTAAGTTCTTTGAGAGGCTTTATTTTCTGATTGAACCATTCTTTTGACCTCAAATTTGTACTGTTGTATTGTGAAAACAAAGACCTTTAAAATGAGGTATAATTTGAGGTGGGCTTACATTTACAATTTTTAAGACTTGCTTCGTGGGCTATCCACAAAAAAAAAACATGTAAAATGTCTAAATGTTTGGTATATGGACATGTACATAACTACTAAGTGTTATTACATTTTTTCAACAGTTTAAAAATTAATAATTATATTCCAAATGTTTGCCCAACCTTGTACATAGAGATGTGAACAGACATGATTAGGGTTTGATATAACTAAAATAACTGTTTTATACTTTTGTGACATTTGTTAGCTATAATCTCTCTAATCTAATTATCATATCAAAATCACTACAGTAACAGAATGGATGACAATAGACAAGGATTTATTATGAGATATAGGTTAAAATACAACACAAATTCAAATATTTTTATTCATAATCGTACATCTGAGGTACATTAAATAGTGTCTTTACTTATATACTAAGATGTAACTTTTAAAATATCATGTCAATATGATACAACATCATCCCACACTAATATTTATGAACACGTAAACAATCATTGTTAGCCAGATGTGTTGTTTGATCTCGTATAAGGAGGTTCAAAATTGCTGCTTTCTATGAGTATGAATCATACCAAGTAATGTATGTTATAGACTGCCACTCGACAACATGAACAAGTATTGTCTTCTGTTGGTACCAGTAGCTTTCTCTGATCTTCGATGAAATTGTAATTCAATCATAAGATATGTCTTCATGACTGTGCTCAAAATGTACACAGTTCCTTCTTTCTTTTCATTGCCCATCTGTATTCATTATCTCAATGACTATTGCCTTGGCCTAGAACTTTAACTTATTTCCTCACATCTATTTTCCACAGTTTATCCCCTAGTTTCAGTTATCTCTATTATCTTTTATGGTATTATCTATCAAATTACACTTTTCCTTTTTCCATAAATATATCTGTACATTTTCACATCCAGCCACTTTGGCTTCAATAGCTGAAGAAAGACTAGTATATACAATAGTTTTAATCTTTCTTCTAAATAACAGTCAGATGGGCTGTACTCAAAAGGAGCAGCACAATGTGTTAAGAACTTAAAATATAACTCCTGAATGTTTGCAGTATACTTTGATATTCCCACTGCTCTATCTGCTCGTCCATATGCCCTTGGGTTAGTGGATCTTGGGGATTTAGTGAGGAACAATAACAATTCAAATCGTTCCATTTATTTTGATATTAGGTGTATTTTTTCCTCACATCTTACATTATTAAGGACACTGTAGGAAATTATGAATAAAAATGATCTTTTCACAACACTACCATGAGTTCAGCCGTTTTCGTTATGTGTTTACAACCTGCAAAACATCATATTTTCAACAGCTTTCTATTGTTTACTACCGAAAGTAACATTGTTCACAACCGAAAATTTTCCACAGTCAACAACACCTGTTTTTATTCCGTAGTGTAGTGAAAAGTATCGATCAAAACTCGAGTGAAAGTGTTTTGTATGTTCTCGACCATTTGAAGTGCTCGACAAGTCTCACACTTCAAACATATGGTCTCAAACATGCAAAACCTCACTTTCCACTCTTGTTATGAAATATACTATTTTTTCTAAAATTGTTATTCTGTTAAACAAAACTGTGTTGACTTATTTTGGCAAGCGGTCTTGCACACACAAATATGTTTTGCTATTGTATTCAAACAAATCAATTCAAAGTTGCACTCACAAAGAACAATTTTAACAAAGAATGTATTGATAACTGATTGCATTTTTCAAATATATCTAAGTTTATATCCAAAGAAGGCAAGATAGATATAAAATAATTATAACATATTCTACAAACAAATTTACTTCATGTTACATATCTTTTTCATTCTTTTCAGAAGTATTTAAAGGTCCTATGAATAATACATAAGACTTTAAACAATTATTGATGAAGTAAGGAGTCAAATAGTATCATGATATCTATTATTTAATCTTTATATTTATTTTCTAAATCATATGTTATTTATTATTGTTTTATTTTCTTGTTGCATGAACAACTGTAATAGTACTCACTTTTATCCTGTGAATTAAAGCCAACTTTTGGTTAATCTTATTCAGTCTTTTACTACATATCAACAGCATTCTCATGCCTTGTAATCTACGGGTGGGTTGCTTAATGGTTTGTCTCTAAAAATTTTATTCAGTGGTTTATTAATATGTCAAAAATTCAAAAAACTTATCAAAATTAGTGTTGAAAAACACACACAGGCCCAAATTTATACCCAGGCTTCCTTTTCTATTTTGGCGTACCTAGTCACTAGTTCTATCATAGTTCTAGAAACATACTGAACAGGTTTCCACACTACCCTGACCTTTCCTTCATCACTCTACCAATCCCAAAACTTCAGGCTTCAGCAGACACTCTTGTTTCACAACTAGTTTCATACAAATATGATGGGTGATCAATTAAATATTTTATTTTTATAAAACATTTTCTAAAAGCAGATGTTCAAACCATTTGTTTTTTCCATCAGTATTCTGTTTGCAGATACAAGTGCTCTGATAAATTAGATCAGAATTTATTTTGGTAACTATCTTTACCGATGAATCCTATCAATTTTCTGTTAGTTGCATTTTTGTGGTTGCCAACATTTTATTAGGAAGAGGCAGCAAATTTCACATCATCAATAGTGTGTCCTAACAACTTCTCCTTTCTTAAGTTACACCTGCATTCAGTGTTATGCCTTTTTCGTCCAGTCTTATGAGAATGTTTTGTAGTCTTTCATCAAGTTCTGCTTCAATACCACTCTTCTCTAGGACATCATCAGCCAAGTCGATTCCACCACTTACTGTTTCTACAACTTCAAGCATTTTTTCAGATAGTGCCATGGAACACAATATATTCCAAAATGACTTTGCTTGACAAAGAAACTGCCAAAAGGTGTAAGTTTTAATGTATAAAATTCACCCATCAAAACTTATGGTTGGGCCAAACAATAAATTACCAACGTGTTACATTTAGCGCATGTAGGGGTTTCAGCAGCAGAAGGGAATCTTTGCACTGCTGAGTTGCCGTCTATCAAGGGCGTGACTGACCTCTACAACAGTGTTTAATTGAAAAAAAAATAATAACTGTAATGAACTGTACAAGTTTGTTTAATTGCTATTTATTGTTTACATTGTGTAATTACCATTATTAATTGTTATTTGAATACCAAATAGTGATTTAATTTAATCATTCTAAGCTTGATTCGGTGGTGTTAATCAAACCAACCAATTTTCACTGCTGCTAATGATGTAATTGGCAGGGCTTGCTATTGCACTGTCAGCACGTGGCCTTCAGTCATCCTGATTGTCATGACATTTTTAAAATGGAGTTACACAGTGGGAGAAGAGTAGTTCTCTGTCTCACTTGCACCACTCAGTGCACCTTACTTGCACTAGTGCATTTAAAAGGTTGTTTCCTAAGCCTTCCTAAGATATGTAGAGTATCTAGCTTAAAAAAGATGTATATATATATATATATATATATATATATATATATATATATATATATATAAAAATTGACCATCTAATTTTATTTTTTGCTTATTTCTCTAACTTATTTTTTGCTTATTTGCCTAAGTATTTAAAGGATTTCATTCTCTTCTTTTGTCAACGCTGGTTTTAATATCACCCTACTTTTCTTGTTTTATTGTATTATCAAAAAATTATATTACTTGTCCTATTCCAATAAATATTAGTGGAAAGAACAAGCTCATCTTTCAATAAAATTGTCTTACGTTTCTGAAATTTTAATCTTTTTTTTCATTATAGTGAATTAATACCTTTTAATTGTAATGAAATATGTGTAATAAAAGTCAGTAAAATATAGTCATTAATATTGACCCAGCCATACACATACAGTGGTATTGACCCACCAATCTAACCATACATGTAATGTGGTATTGATCCACCCACCCACTTACACACTACAGTGTTATTGAAGGGCCACATATACGATACCCCCTCACTTCTACCCACCCCTACACATATGGTAGTAACAGCTCTTCCCGGCCACTCCTACACGTATGATGGTAATAGGTGGTGAAATTGTCGACTGCAGTCAATATAATGATGATTGATTCGTATATACTTTTGATGATATAATACATAACTTAACTCTTGATACATAATCAAAATGTGATTATTGCCAAAGAGGTTAAGTCAGCAACTAACCTAAAATCAAATAGAAACTTCTTTATAAACATATCTTGTTAAGTTCATGAGAAAAAACTTCTGCTTTCTTAGTTCAATTTAATTTTCGAGTTTCTTGTGAATTAATTGACATGTATATCAATTAAATTGAACTAAGAAAACAGAAGAATAATGAATGAAAAAACATTTAGCTTTAATTGACATAAAATTGTACATAACCAAGATATTCGAACAATCAAAGCATTACTACTGGCGTTAAAACATATTTTCCCTTTAACTTTGATTTATTAAATATAAGATGTAGTATCATAAAATATGTTTAATGTTAGTCACTATATTTATGTTTTGATTTTAATTTAACAAGTAAAACCAATTAGCCAGCTAAATAAAAAACAAATGCTAAAATATTTGATTGTAAACATGTTACTGTACGTGTAGAGAACCCATACACGTACAGTGGTAATGACCCACCCGCCCACCCATACACATACAGTCGTAATGACCTAACCCCCACCCATAATGTACATTGGTAATGACCCACCCGCCCACCCATACACGTAGAGTGGTAATGACCCACCCGCCCATCCATACACATACAGTCGTAATGACCTACCCACCCACCCATACATATACATTGGTGGGTTTACGTACATTGGTGGGTCATTATTAAAATAATTAAAATTGTTTAATAATGACCATGATTGAGAGTGTGCTGAACAGCAAATTAATGTGCGCTAAGATTAATTAATGTTGTATTTAGGAAACGATTCAACAACCTAGAGCATTCCTACCATGCATTGAAGAGGTAGGCAATGTTTCTTTCCTGACAGATCACCCACGTAAATTGATGAATAAAGGAGAGTTATCTGACGTTCCCATTATAATCGGTGTTGTGGATAAAGAAGGTCTGTTGGCTTTATCAGGTAGGTAAAATCATCACTGTTCAAACTTTATTTCAAAACGATTATTTTTTGAAGAGTTAATAGTGTTAATAGTCAAATTATTGTTGCAATTACTTTTAAACCTGGTATTTTCTGTCATATTTGAAAATTGAACATGAAATAGCACGTAGTTTTGACTATTGTATTATAAGCTTCTCCTTCCAGCATGTTTTCTTAGTGACAACCTTCAACATGAACATGTAGGCCGGACCATAAGTCCTTTAAACAGTTTTTATCGTGTATTATGTTCAAAACCACTTAAATATAAAAATTCTTATTATTACAAATTGAACCTTTTGTGTTAGTTACGTTTGGATATCTTTTCATTGATTGATAGTTAACTGTGTTATTTATTAATAGTTTTAGTCAATTGTGTTATTTAATGATATTTTTAATAACAATCATTCTTTCACTGGTAATCAAGTTCAAAATTGCAACTACTCTTCTGCTAATTCAAAAGCTGATTCAATAAAGCATTCCCACTTAGGTATGTTTGGTAAATATATAAATAGTCTTTCCATTCATGTACAGTAGATATGACCCACCCGCCCACCCTGTTACATACAGTGGTGATGATTCACCCACCCACTCAAATGTTAGTATGGGACATATATGTAAGGGTTTTATTATGTAAGGGTTACTATTATTATCACAGTAGGTGTATGGATGGGTAAGATGAATTATTGTCCATCTATATTAATACCATTATTTTATTTATTTATTTATATTTTAATTGAATTAACAATATTTATACAAACAAAGTATGTACACAAACTCTACGATTTAACATAACTTCAACATTTAATTCATGCATGTAGCTAATCAACATTTATACAATTTATAGTGTAAATTTTAAAATAGTATTTCTAAAGACATGATAAACTGTTTAGTATTTATTTGGCTTTACTAATTGATGATAAAATTGTGTTTTGGTAAGCAAACAGAATAGATTGCGACATAGTGAATTCAGATACTTCAGTTATGGTGCCTATTGACCTTAACACCACAGCTGGCAGTGAAGAGGAGAAGGCTCTAGGAAGAGAAGTACTTAAGTTCTACACTAATACTGACACTTTATCCTGGGATATCAATGTCATCAAAGGATACATTGATGTAAGTTTACCTCATTAATTATTTAAATGCCAATGCTTTTTGACAGTAGTAATTAAACATTTTTTAGTGCTTATTATCAAAGTAAGGTCACACTGAATTCAACTTAAACAAAGTTATAAAATAGTGAATTATTTTTAATAATAGAACCGGTAGACTGAGTTTCGTTTGTTGAATGATGCAAAAGCGAAGTGGCGTCAAGCTGTTGTAAGCCAGCCGCAAAGTGTTTTAAAAGTCTATGTTGGCGTGTGAGCAATAGAGTCAGAACGTTCGGGAATCTTTTTGGCTGTTTGTGAAGGGGAACAATTAATTTTCCTCAAGTAATTGTTTCTCTTTCCCTAAATAAACACCTTTTTCCAAACTTCTTTGAAATTATAAACGCCTGTGTCCATTCTTAAATACTCTCTTAACCTCTTTCAGCTGATGGTATACTCAGTATACAAAACATATTCTTACTATTTAATATTGGTAACCATTTAGGGATCCAGTAGCCTTGACTGGGGGGCTCTGACGTTGCAAGGTTATAACGTCAAGTAACATCATATAGAAAAAAGAAACAGAGGTTTCTTTCTTATGGCCACATGGAATGCCTCAGTGGCAGTTATATAGAGATTACAACTAATGAACATCTTTATACATCTGTATTAATGTTTACTACGTTTATACTTGAGGATTTGGAGGAATAAAGAAGGGACTGACAAGGTACTGGCCCTGGCCCCCCACCTATGTCATGTTGGCCCCCCACCAAAGTATTTTTCTAGTACTTGATAAATAAAATAAGTACTAGAAAAATAAGCCCAGTAATGAATGTGACCACTATTTATTTCTTCTCTGTGGCAACATCGAGTGTGGCTGTACCTTGGATGGGTGACCATTATGAAATCCTTTCCTTGCATGCCGCTCACTTGCTTGATCACTGGTGATCATTCAGAAATCATTGAATTAAGCCACTGAAGAAGATTCTTGTATTAAGCCAAGAAATCATCAGGTCGAGTATTAAGCCATTGTTGCTTTAGTAAATTGCTGTTGTTGCTGAAAAACTGCCATGAACTCCTTTAACAGATCATCATCCATAATTTCTGTATGCACGAACAATAATTTAGATTAACAATTTGAAAT
The DNA here is from genome assembly GCA_035578905.1 of Stictocephala bisonia. Lineage (NCBI taxonomy): Eukaryota > Metazoa > Arthropoda > Insecta > Hemiptera > Membracidae > Stictocephala > Stictocephala bisonia. The sequence goes on along the minus strand of JAQJVL010000388.1, from coordinate 814,046 downwards.
AATAATACTTCTGCTAAAATAGTACTAATACTGTTTAATAATAATTCTGCTAAAATTAAAAGGAAAAATTTAATTTACTTAATGTGTTGCAGTTGATATCTGATTTGGGGTTCTGTATAGCAGTGGAAGACACACGCCAGATGTTCCTCAAGCATATAAATTCTCCAGTTTACAGCTACATGTTCTCGTACATAAGCCCTCGGGCAATGTCTCATACCCTTATACCGATGGCGTATCCTGACCTGGGTCAGCACTTTGTTGGGTTAGGTACGGATGAGGCGATAAAATAGTTATTGAATAGGCTATACGTAGTTCATGTAGCAATAAATGATGCAATGTTAACTATTGTAAAATAAGATTTAAATTCTTTCTAGTTTGTTTGAATGATGTAAACATAAATTTTACTAAATATTGAAGACAATCTTAACCCTTTCAGTACTGTCAATTTTTTGGATGGATGTTTCAAAAGTGCAGTTGATTTTTACATAAGGTGTATCCAAAAGTGACGAAGCATTTTTACTAAATTTGCAAGGGTTTGGGGAAAACGCTTTAACTCCTTTTGTTATTGAGATAGAATAAACATTTATATACCAATTTAAAGCCTAATAACCAGGAAACAACTCACATTATAGATACATAAATAAATAATAATACCTACAAAAGAAACCAAAAAAATAAAATAGGTACTTACCAAAAAATGTTTTTTATTTTTTTCATATTCTTGTCTTTTTCCCCATATTAAAAAAATAGGTAGATTCTTTCTTTGTATACTGTTAAATACACAATGTAATTGTCTATTTGTATGTAAAAATTCATGGTGACTACTTCATTGACAAAAAAATAAATAAACAAAGTTAGCTGATGGCAACTCAGCAGGCGCATTAATATACACAAATAATAATAGTATATTTATGTTTTTACGACGTAAACTAAAATGTTTATGAAAGAACAGTTTGTCATGAGCAGATTCATATAAAATACATGCAAAAATATGCATTTACTAATTAATTACAAATTAAGTATTTTTAAAAACCACACACTTAATTTTTCAAATAAACATCATGATAAAAATACACAAAATGAATTTAAAGAATATACAATATAAATCGGTTCAACTATTTTAACATGGTCAAGTTTACAAAACATAAAAAATATATTAATGCAACAAATCTTTCTCATTAACGAACAACTAATAACTGATTTATAAAAAACAAATGTTTTAGAAATCTACATTCATCTGTTTTGGATAATAGCAAGGTGAATTTTTAAAGTTTGATGGATTTTGCAGTTCACTTACATTCTTAAGAATGTAAGTATGTAAGTGAACTGCAAAATCCATCAAACTTTAAAAATTCACTGTTGGATTCTTACCAAACAAATTAACTGGAGTTATTTTAATTTATTTTCTTATTTAACAGAAATTAAATTTGCATGTTTTATTAAAATAAAATTATTTTGGATCAACATACTTATTCAAGAATCAGTATTTATTTGATGTTTCGCTTAGTAGTTATTTAAACAGAATGCCCTTGTATTGTGAATAACTAATTCAACAGTAATACTTTTTAAAGGTGCAAGCCATGGAGATGAATTAATACACCAGTTCAAGACAAACACATCACAAATTCCTTATCATCCACCATCTGAAGATGATGAAATCTTCATGAAGAAATTTTTAAAAGCCTGGGTAACTTTTGCTAAAACTGGGTAAGACTGATAAACTAATATTAATAGGTTTCACAAAATATTTTATAAGAACTAAGATATTTTAAGCAAGTTAGCTAAGTTTGACTCTCAATTACTCTGTTAGATAAGCCTTAGAAAGGGGGCTTCATTACTTTTGTAATGATTTTTTGGTACTTAATGTAAATAAGAAAAATATAACATTTAAATTTCACAGGCATAGTCCTATATATAATCTGTTTATTATTGTAAACAAAATCTCTGAGGTGATATCTATAAATTGAAAATTACATAAATGAGTAGTTCATTAATTTTCCTTATGACAAATTTTTATTGATTGATCGATTCCTCATATTGAATCATTGTGAATCTGAATTAAAAAGTCCTATTCATGGTTTAGATAATTGATCCTGATTATTTGTCATTAAAAATATTCTTCTACATTTATGACACAACACTTTCAAACAAACCTTGTTAATATTTCAACTCTATGTTCCAGAGATCCAAACTGCAAGGAGTTTGGAACTACCTGGGATCCAGACAACTTAAAAAACCCCCACTTTCTTGAACTTGGAATATTTTTGAGACAGGTTGATGGTACAAAATTTCCAGAAAGGATGGAATTTTGGAAAAATATATACCAGAAATATTCATACAATTTATAAATCAAATAACATTTTAAATACTATTAAACAAACATAAAATTGGGTTAACAATTATTTTGAAGCCAGTGTTAATAGTTTACTATGTCCATGGACATTTCTAAACATCTCCATAGGTTGTGAATAAAATAAATACTGGGGGATACCCCTGCATGCTTTGCGTGCCAACCCTGTCACTCACTGCGCTCATTACACTGCGGCCTGTGAATTTTGACTATAAATAATAGTAGGTTAACTGTATAACATAAAATCACAATATTACATTTATTTACAGTATCTCATTACTTGCGTTGGTACCTATTTATTAGGATAAACATCCAATGATACTTATTCAATTTCAAACATGTTGATTTCATTTTTGTTAACAGCTGAAGATTAATTAAATTTATAGAATAACTGCGTTAGATTACCATTGAAATCTTTAATTCCAGTAGAGCGGGACCTAGAGACAAGTGCGCACCCACGGGGGAGGAGCTAAAAGGGCTATAGCCCCCTCTCAAGAAGGAAAAAGTGGAGGATGATCTTCACACATATGATTGCATGTACATGAATCTATACTATGTTATAAAAGATGACTATTTGTATAATTTTGCTAAGGCAAGGCAACAAACATACGGTACAAACAGCTATCTGCCTTTATATCCGCCAACAGTGGACACATCACGTACTGAACACTGGTTCGCGCGAGCTAAATTTCAGATACACAATATGAAAGTCGTAAAACGGCGACGAATGTCAATTGCTGTCTGAAAAATATTCTGCTTGCTCTATTGAGAAAAAACAATAGAAATGTAATTCCTTCTTCCAGGAAGGCTTAGTTTTTCCTAAAATATATTTAGAATGTAATTCACAAATTGATTTGTATCGAACATTTAGTTTTAGGAACCATCAGTGGTATAAAATTGGCAATTTGTATAAAAAACATATAAATATAAATTGTATTTTCCTTTCATATATTCCAAACTCTTATAAGAACATTCTCTCGCGTTTACTTTGTGGTTCGACAAAACCGGTTTTCCCCTTCCACAACTCAACTACATATGGCCAGCAGCAAGCAATCACTCTCAGTCAGTAGTAGGCTAACGCTCATTGTTCACGTTAGAGTACAGTCAACTTCCTTGTACTAGAGTATTTTGTTACAAGTTTCATTAATGACAGAGGTTGCAAGTGCAAGTGTCAACTCTTATGCTTCACTAAGAAATGGCTTTTATCTGACTATTTTGGCAAAAGTGAGAGGACCAGCGGTGCAAAGGTAAGTGTATATGTGTTATAAAGTTGGCATGAACTTGATAGCTAATCTTGGGTAGAGGGGGAAGACACAGATTACTTATCACTAAGATTGTTATTCCTAGCAACAGCTAGGATGAAGTGTGAGGTGATTACAGCTATGTTCTCCTCTCCCCTTCTACTCTTGTGGCATAAAAAAGTACAGTCTGCTCCACTCTAACTAGATTCTGATGTAAGGAGTGGGCTAATTGGCATTAGAGTGAAACTAAACAAATAGGAAGAAAACAATTAATAAATTATTATGACGTAAATACAACAACCAAAAGCGCAAACATAACTGAGCAACTTAACACATGTCACGTGGTCAGCTAACTCTAGAAGCTAAATCCGTGATTAATCCTTATGATCTCGGCCCCTGGATTTCAATTGCTGAACTCTTCAAAATACTAAATAACTACGTTCAGAAACAGTATTAAAACTACATAACCGTTTGTGTTTATCTGACAGGCAACTGATTTCTGTATAAGATAAACTACTGATTAAATGTTTACATTGATATGCATATTTTTAATCAGGATTAAATGGGGAATAAAATGCTGGTTGCAAAAGTATCAGTGGTTGTCCTACTCAGAGATAGAAAACAAGGCTTATTGCACTTATTGTGTACTTTTTGCTCCTAATGAAGTGGGTATGAGATCATCCCAGAAAACAGGCCAGCTTGTTCAAGATGGATTCCAAAATTGAAAAAAGGCTATTGAAAAATTTGAGTCACATTCTCAATTAGACTATCACAAACATGCTATGATTGATGCAAACAACTTGAAAACAGTAGTGGAAGGTAAGATAGACAGATCTTTAAATGTTGGCAAAGCCAATCAGGTGAAAAAAATGCAAAGAGATTAAAGCCCATAATAGGAACAGTAATTTTTTGTGCATGACAAGGAATAGCCCTCAGAGGCCACAAAGACTACGGAGACTTCAACTTAGATGAAATGCTAGATGGTAATGAGGGGAATTTCTGAGCCTTATTACGGATGTGTATTGATGCAGGTGATACAAAATTAAGGGATCATTTCAAGTCGTGTGGTAAAAATAGTCAAAGATGTAAAAGAGGCCACATTTTTGTGTGTGTTAGCTGGTGAAACTACAGATGTGTCGACTCAAGAACAGTTTTCTTTATCTGTGAGGTACGTCTGTTATAACGCAAAGGATGGCTATAAGATCTATGAAAAGTTTTTGTAGTTTGTGCCTCTATAGTCTATGACTGGTGAGGAACTTGGAAAAACACTGTTGAAAGGTCTTGAGGATTGCAAACTTGAAATAAAAGACCTGAGAGGACAAGGACATGATGGCGCATCAGCCATAAGCGGAAAGATCAAATGTGCTCAGGCTGTTGTGCAGAAACGTTGTCCGAAGGTAGTATATGTATATGCGCTTAACACAGCCTTAACTTAGCCATTACCAATGCTGCAGTAGTCAGATCTATCAGAAATTGTTTTGGGACTACTGAAAAAAGTATGGTCTTTTTTTAACATACCTAAGAGACAAAATGTTCTCCAGGGGAAAATTGAAATTCTAGCAACAACATCTAAGAAACAAAAACTCAAACAGCTACGCCAACTAGTTGGGTTCAAAGACTCAAACAGCTACGCCAACTAGTTGGGTTCAAAGACTCAAACAGCTACGCCAACTAGTTGGGTTCAAAGACTCAAACAGCTACGCCAACTAGTTGGGTTCAAAGACTCAATGTTGTCCTCATCATGAAGGAGTTTTACATCCTTAGAAGAAATCGGGTGTTGGGATGATAAGGACGAGTCTTCGGGGGCTGATGTCCTTTTAAAAGCTATATGTCAGTCAGAGTATATTGTAGCTCTGGTATCATCTGAAAAGCTACTCAGGTACACTTTGAAACTGTGCAAAAGCTACAGTCAAGTGATGCTGATCTCTGGGATGCATTGAGCTATGCTGACTGTGTACTTGTGACACTGAAGTCACTAAGAGAAAAAGTTGATGAAGAGTTTGCAGTCTTGTTTCAACAGGTGCAAAAAATTGCCGAGTTTGAATGAAACGACCATTAGTGTTTCTTCTTTATCAGGCGCAGTAAGTTCAATATCAAATTGCTTGTAAATACATACATTGACATGTTGACATGCCACATGATGATATGCCACCATTCTTCCATTACAAAACAACACGTAATCATACTTTATACTATTGAATGGTAGATACATTTTTCATAGTAAAAATACCTTTTTTGTAATAAGTGAAATTAAATTTAACAACTTAAATATTACAGTCCTATATTTTACTCTTTTGAGTAGTGAGAGAAAAACTGTAGGTTTTTATTTTTATCTAATGTTTTATTTTTAATAATGTTTATCCCTATTGAAATTGGAGTGTCTGTCTTTTTGGGTGACTGTGGTATGGATGTCGAGTTTTATGTTTAGATCTTATTGTACTAAGAAATTATAGTACAGTAGAATTGTATTTTTAATTTAGTTTATTTTTCAATTCATTAAATTAATTAAATGCAAAAAAAGTATCTATATTCAGGCGAAGCAGTTGTATTCTATGTGAACAATTCTATATGACTACTAGCCCCCCTCTCTCGGAGACCTTGGGTTTACAACATTTATTTGTATGACGGATAAAAATTACATTCTTAACAATTTCATCATTAACAAAACGTATATCAAATTTAACCTCTCTAGGCTATCGAGAAGCTGGAGATCTGTGTGCCATGCCTTTTATAAGTGTAAAACACTTATATTTGTAGATGTAATGTACAATTCTAATCTGACCTTATACAAAACGCAGAAAATTGTTTTGAAAATAACAAAAAAATTGTATCTTTAAAATTATAGTACTGTAACAACAAAAATCACAGGAATTTGATTAGGTAAAACTTCAGGAAATGATTAAACAGGTAAAAATAAACAAACAAGTTCTTTTTTTATTTATAAAGGAGTGTTGTTTTGAAACTTTACACCATACTCTAAAAATATTATGGTGTTAATAATATTTTAACCTGTTTCAAAATGGCGGCCGTTAAAACATTTTATTGCTAAATTTCATGAAAACCAAAGCAGAAATATAAAATTGTCATCATACCTAATATTTAGCTTAAAAAGAGGCAAATCTTTTGATACCTCATTTGTTACAATCGGACGGTAAATACCTGAGAAAATGTTATTTTTCTGATTGTGTGCAAAATGGTTTTTGCAACTTTCATATACTTGTGTCAATCTAGTCCTGGCTTCTACTCAAAAACAACAGAAAATAAAAGGAAACGAAAGGCGCAACAGAAACGTGATAGAAAAAGACCTAGCAAAACTCTATTCCCTTGTGAAACCATAGACTTTGACTATGGACCAATGGCGCAGCAAGCTGATATTGAGCCTGGCCTGATGGAAATTGAGTCTACTGAGTTTTTAGAAAAGCTTAAGAAGACTCCAGAAGAAATTGAATCAATCCAGAATGAGACAGTGCACCATTCAGTTAGATTGATTATAGTTTGATGTTTGTATTTTTGTAAAGACAATATTGTTAATATTATTTGTGTTATAATATTAAATTATTAAAATACAAAAAAAGTGTGTAATATTTTAAAAACCTGAGTCCACTAAAATATAAAAGGTAAGGCTTGTTAAGATTTAATTGCACTAATTTGTGTCATTCATACAATGACTAATAAGCAATAAGGACTCTACTATCATTTTTCAGTTGTAATTGAAAAATGGTTTGATGATATTGAGCTACATAATCAATATTTTTGTCACGCCATTTTTGTCATCATACTATTATATTTAAATTATCAGATATTCTAATTAATTTAGTTTATTTCACATGTGTACCTACTTGAAATTTGTCATTAAATTATTTTTATCTTATTTTCTGTAAATTTTACATTTAGTCATTCACTTTTATAAATTGGTTTCATTCGTTTGTGTCAGTTACTTGTAAATATTTTAAATATCACAAATTCTAATTTTGTGGTATTTAATTCTAACAAACAAGTTTTCATACTAGTTTCATTAAGTGCTGTTTTTATTAAATTCAACATAACAGTAATACTGGTATTAGGTAAATAGTATAAACTCTGTTTTATTAGTTTCAATAACAAGAAACTAAATACAACTCTACCTAATTTATTTGTACTACCGGAAGGAATGAGGACAAGCGGATCGCGGAAGGCCCCAGACAACCCTGTCGGCTGGCGGTGTCAGTCACCGTCCCTTCCCTTCTGTTGTTCTATAAAAATTAGAAAGAAAGTGAAGTTATGGTGCAAAGGGACGAACGGCCGAGCAATAAATGCCTTGATGGCCGAGCCACGAAGCGCCCCAAGGACCTAAAACGCCAACTACCAACTCAGACAACATACTGCACTTAAAACCGCTCCCTGTGGTCATTCGCCAAACTAAAATGCGATTTTTAATCTGACTCCGGAGCCCTCTTAAATGCATTACATGAGGGCTTCATCATGTTGAGTACAACCATCACATTATCTTGCCAACTAGAATATTACAATTCCCATTATAAAAATGCCTTTTTTCATCAATGGATACTAGAGGTAATTTATTTACTAATGTGCTTAGGGAATCAAAAATACTTAATTAAAATATAAGAAATTTTGTCATATTGCTATTTTGTAATTCATGCGTAGGATACTGGTAAGGGGTAGACTGATCCAAAAGTTTGAGGCAACCACATACAGATTTGACCTGTCTATGTTTTTTCTGGTGAATTATGACCTAGATAAGTCTATATCATGGATTTAAAGTTTATCTACCTAAATAAATCATAATGGTGATAAGAAATTTACTGCAGTGCCGGTTCTTGATAAAAAAATTCTACTATATGAAAAGTTTTATTTCAAACATTATTCATTTACATAACAATATTTTAGTTTGTCAATAAACTAAGGAATATTAACACAAATAATATATCCTCAATGGCAGTACTCAAGAGGAATGTGGCAGCGTCTACGCCTGGTCACAGTTCTAGGACAAGGTTGACCTCCATTCTTTGGCTCTACCTGAAATTATTAAACAATGAAATAAATCTGGCTAGTGCTTGTGAATCAGTGGAGCAGCATATTCACTACTTTTACATCAACGCCAAATTGAAAATAATAAGCATTTATAATTAAATTGAAGACAGTAATTTTTTAACAACAGCAAGTAATTAATTTATAAATAAAGTACCTTAATTGTTTGCTTATGCAAATTACAAAAATTACTGATTCAGATTAATCCATCAAAGATGAAATACCTGAATGGTTAACTATTTAAACTGGCAGTACATTGTTTAAATAGTGAATAAAAGAACCAAACAATCAGTTAAAATGGTTGAAAAACAACATTTTCATAAAGATCTCCACCTGATATGAGCAGTGCTTGTGGCGAAAACAAAAAACTAAAGGTGTATCATACAAAATTGCACTGCAATATTCTTTCCCAATTGTGAATTAGTGTTGGCCCACGTCCCTTCTCCCCTCAGTGGTTGAGGTTAAAGTCCCTGTCTCCTGAGAACAGGGAAAGGGCATGGCCTAGATTCGAATCCCAGTAATGACACAAAGAGGTGAGTGTTGCCATTGCATCAGTAATGTCCTTCTGCAGGTATGGGCCTGTAAGGAGGTTTGAGGTTCAGGCTCATGGCATGTAGCACCATAACAGCTTGTAGAGGAAACTTATTGCATCCAGGTGACTTTTTGCATCCAGTTTGTGAGGTATGATTTTATTTGTAAAGATTTTTTCCGAAACTCTTAATATTTTGATTAAAAAAAAAAGAAGTTAATGACTTTACACAGTCAAAGGTTTTTGATAGGTCACAAAATATGCCCACAGCATACTTTGATCTATGAACAGCATTTGAAATGTCATTAGTAATTTCAAAGAATCCATCAGTCATATTATGATTTTTTTCAGAACCCAAATTGATTATTACACTCAGAATATTCAACTTGTCAAGGTGATTTAAGATAGCTTTTTACTGAAAAATGACTAAAATTTTGTTTTGTTACTGATAACTAATCATCTCTTTAATTGTTTAATATTACAAAGTGCTATTTTAGTGCTTAAAAGATCTTTTCGATATCTATTTCTGATCTGATCACTGATTCTGATCTGATCACAACTCCTTTATATTTTTGAAACTCAACTAAGTTTGTAATAAATTGATCAAGAGGTATTTTATCATGGTTGCAGCCCATTTATTAAGGTCGTAGCAACTCCAGCACTCAAGTCACCAGGTATAAAATGAGTGAAAATTACAGATCTGTTATTGTAGTACTTATCTAGTATGTCACTCGTGGGAGGGTAGACTGTATGGAGTGGGAATACTAATATTGGCCAAATGTATGATTGGAGAACTTTCAGTTTTTGGTTGTGTTTAAGGAGGACTGCTGACAACTCTTTTGATGTTCTCTTTGAATTGTTATTATGACAATTTGTCTATCAAATTAGATTTCTGAAAGCAATCCCCAAATATTTGACTTTATCTTATTGACTCCTATCAACTTCTATTTCTTTAAAAACTAATGTCTTCTTTTTTAGTTAGAAAATAATATTAATAATTCCTATTAATAATATTACATCTTATTAGCAAATTCAATCAACTTATAGTATACCAACTAAGAAAATGTTAAATATTGAACAGGGAACATGCTATATACGGCTGGTGGCGCAGTGCTGTAACCCAGCTACATGGGGATAAAGTGTTTGGGAGATTGTAGGCGATAGGTTGGATTCTCGGTCCTCTTAATACCGACATGGCGTCCGCTTGATGGTTGCTATCGGCGTGGACACTACTAGAGAAGTCTGGGGTGTCCATGTTGGGTGATAGTCATTGTGCGGATGTTGTGTGGGGGAGATAACTGAGTATCAGGTTTGTCAATTAGCTGATCATACCAGCACTACGTGGTTCGGATTCCAAGTAAAGCTGTAGGTCCCTTAGCTGCCCTGGCTGTTGGGCTATTAATAAATTGCCCTTTCTGAGGAATAGTTGAACTCAGATAGTAACCAGACTACACTCATCCTACACTTATATAACCATTCATATTCGCCTTAAAATACCAATAACGTTGTGTCGGCGTCTCATATGTAAGAATATACTTTATACATGAAGATATTTTTAAAAGCACTGATCCTCATCTCCTTTACTCTTAACAAAACACAATGCCATGATCCTATCACCCATTAAAATGTATGTCTTGAACATTATGCCTACATCAATGTGATAGCTCATCATTGTGAAAATGAATGGGAAATATTCTCTGTTACTTCAACCTTGTTGGTCTGGATAATGAGAATATCAAAAGAAAGCCTAATAGGGCTCACGTACAGAAAAAATGATAGTCCTAACAACTTAATACTGATAGCTGATTTGTTATTTACTTCTCATTGACAAACAAATGTTGGAAATGTATTGCCCAGTAATATTAGCTTACTACAAATAATTCGGTAAATTATGATAGTAATCAACGTGGTGAAAAAAATAAAACACTAAAAAAGACCTTTATGAATATGTTAGCTTTAAATATCTGATTTTGATAGATTAAACAAAAAAGATTATGTGAAAATAAAAGTAAACAAGCATGCTCTGATTAATGATTAGTGAATTAAAATGGAAAACTGGCCAAGAACTGTTTAGGTAGAAACTAAATATTAGGGGTTAAAATACAATTCCTACAAATTGTAAATACATACGAAAAATATATGTTACTCATTTGTATATATTAAATTTGTTACAAATAGATATACAAGCAATATATAGCATATGGTTTTTGTCAGCTACCATCTATTAATTTAAAATTATAGTTTTTTAATTAGCATAATACGTGTTGGTACAAATAAAGTAAAAGTGAATGTCACACAACAAAAATTTATTAAAATATAAGCACAAATATATTACAATACAAGTACAAAATGCACAAATATTATGGTGATTGATTTCGGTGAACCACGCTCGCCTTCCTTAGACCAGAGGGGTTCACATAAGAATGGAAACTGGTGTTCAACAACTCATTTCTAGAAAATTCTATTTAAAATTATATAAAAGCTGTGTTATATACTTGGAAAAAACTCCAAAAGTCATAACATATTGATAAAAAAATATCAAGTGATCACCTGCCACAAAGCTAAATCCAATCCAAGCCATTTAATACCCGTCTCACTGAATCTATGCTAGCCAATCCCTACGTAAAACAGCGTAACTATGTGATCCATTGTTTACATAGACTCTCTCCAATCACATGACTGATCTAGTGTCAATCCCCATTTGTATTTCCAGAAGTTACATCTGCCCACTCCAGTTCGGAACGGATTTAACAGTGTCCATTCCCTACAAGGGAGGTTCATCCCACCTACTGGTTGACGGATCGATCGTTAATAAGGGACTTATTTCGTCCATCAAAACTGTTCCACACAATGACCCAGCTAGTATTGGGCAAAACATTTGATCTGCTCAACTGCAGATCAGAATGCAAAGGTGGGTTTGAAGATTTTAAGCGAACGTTCTGACGTGGGAGATCCTGTGTAGTGGGGAGGTGCAGGGCTATTTGTTCTTCAGAGTTGCAGGACTAATGAATTCTTTAAGTAGTGACTCCTGACGTCTTATTTCTGGAGGAGCTATATTGCATAGCACTGAGAGCCAAGATGGTGAAGTTGCCATGAAGACCTCATGGCTCTATTACGTTGGACATCAATCATTCTGTTACAGCATTTAACAGCAATCAATTACATTGACAAATTTCCATTTATTTATACATAAAAAATAAAACTACAAACAGAACAAAATTTACTGTCAGATTCCTTTATGCTCAGACTTAAAACATGGCTCATCTATTTTATCCATTAGGTAAAAAATCTGAAATGTATATCTAACCTACATATAGTAAAATACTTACTAGAACAGATCTGGTCCTCTCGCGGTAACCTGTGCCACAAGACACAGAGCAAGGGGACAGAGGTGACCAGGTAGACATGACGCAGTCCACTGGGGGTCCTGTGATTGCTCGGTTAGGCACAGTTGTGTTAGTAGGTTGGTCTCCTGCTAGTAAGGCATCTAAGGCAAACCACAAAATAACAGACTGGATTAACAAAATGGCACTAGTTTAGGAACTTCTCTGGCAGCTAACATACTTCTATAAGTTATTGTTCATCTATATCTAGGATAAAAATATTTTTTCTGTTCAAATGCCTTTATAAAATAATAGTTTTTATTTACACTTAGTGTGAACTCTATATTTTTAAATTGTAACACTGAACATTCAAATACAATTGTTTCATTTGTACATAGGGTATCAATAATTGCCTTCAAAAGACTCAGAACGGGCAAGTGAAAGATGTATGCAAGGATTTCAGATTATACAGAGATGAGAAGTGGAAGTAAGCTCTTTACACAAAGCAGCATATTTAGCAATTAATTACATTCTATCATGTCTTTTTTAGTTTGATAAAGTTCCTGTAATATATACGAGGCGTGTTTTTAAAGTAAGAATCGTTTTGAAATCCCGCCGCTGTAGCGCTGCGGTCGGCGTTCAGCGCATGCATACTGGGTACTACTATCTGTTCGCAAGCCACGGTCGCCGTTACAGATCCATTCGACCGTATTTAAGGTCACTTATGACTGTTTAAAACTCATCCTCCGATTAAAAATGCCAACCAACTGTAAAGTACATGTCATGATAAGTTTTCGTAACGCTACAGGCATGGAAGCAGCTGATATTCATCGAGAGATCTGTGAAGTTTATTGAGAAAACAGAATGAGTGATGGGATTGTTTGGATATGGGCAAGAGCTTTTAAGGTAGCCGTACGAATGTGCATGATGAGGAACGAAGTGGGAAACCTTCACTCATTACTGATGACTTGGTGCAAAATGTTGATGAAAAAAGTCAGAGAAAACAGACGTTTTACAACTGCATCATTATGTAGTGTGTCTTCATGTGTCAAGAAGTGCGATATATGAAATTGTGACAGAACATTTGAAGTACCGAGAGTTGTGCTTACGATAGGTTCCCAAAATGCTGATGGAAAATGGATTGATGCCCTTTAGGCATCTTAATTATATTAATAAAATAAGTCCTCACAAACAAATATAACCACACCTTTCATCTCTATCTCAAAACTCTCAACCCAAAGCAATATAACAATTATCTATCATACATATGGTTTCAACATATATTTAAATAAATATTAATTAACACAGAAAATTACAAAACAAACGTTTGGTGAGAATTACAAAAACAAGCTTTTAACCAGATCTCTCACACTCATAGATCATTAGAATTGTGATGGTTACAATTTTTAAAACCAAATTGTCATGGTGATAGATTCATGTCAGCTGCTTTCATGTCCTTAGCATTACGAAATCTTATCACGTGTTTTACAATTGGCGGTATTTTTAATCACAGGATGAATTTTAAACAGTCATAAGCGACCTTAAATACGGTCGAATGGATCCACAACGGCGGCTGTGGCTTGCCAACAGATATTAATACCCAGCATGCATGCGCTGAATACCGACCGCAGCGCTACAGCGGCGGGATTCCAAAACGGTACTTACTTTAAAAACACGCCTCGTATATTCACCATACAATTAGTCATACTTTTCTTAATTCAATATCGATGTCATAATATGCAAACACACGATTTATGTCTACACAAAGATTACCAATGCTGAAAGTGATGATCTTATTGCTAAAATAGGTATGGAGAAGTATTTGGAGGTACATTTTCAAATGTAAATAAAATAGGAGTCTTTAATAATAAGAATCGAGAACAATTTTGGTTCTGGTTTGAATTTATCTGGATTTAAGAACTATGTTTCATTATTTATTATAGTCATTAAAACATTAGAATAATAACATAATATTGGCAACAAAAGCATTAAAATAAATTTAGTAACGTATATAATTAAAAATTCTTAAACTAATTTATATTGATATTCAAATTACCAACCTCTAACTGCTGAACAGGTTTGGTGACAATCCTCCTCTGTGACAAAGTTGTTGTTGTTGCCACGGCAACCACTGTAAACAAACGGCACACACATAGCCTTCATAGTACTAAAGAACCAGCGCTGGAAATAGCCCCGACACTGACCCACTTCTGCATTCAGCATACAAGTAGCTACAAAAACAGAAAATATATAAGACAATTTATAAACAAAAAAATTTAGTCATCTAAAATGCATAGATGATTTGCATGTCCACCTTATATAAAAAACATCACATGATATTTAATTCCATCTTTCTCAGCTATAATTCAATACAAAGCCATTAATCATCATGAAGAAGATAAATTGTTATGATTCTGACTTCAACCACCAGTGGAAGATGTCAGTGGCACTGTAAATGTGGGTTATAATTTGTGATTATAGAACTTTATTCTTAGATAAATACGCTGATTTCCTATCTGTCTACTCTAAACATGTTTTTTAATAAGATTGATAATTGCCAAATTTAAGCACAACATCTCAATACGTTTTGGAGACAAGCCAAATTCATAAACTGATCAGATCAGAACTGAGTCAGACATTGTAGTTTCTATATTACGCAGAGTTTCTTGTTTATTTTGACATATCAAATAATCTATTGGAGATTGTTTGATTAATTTTGTAACACCCTGCATAATGAATGTCAAACTTTAGAATATGATAAGATCCACAGATAGATGAAAACAATTTAACTTCACTGGTGGCAATATTCATTCTTTTGGGACAACCATGTACAGAATTCTTTTGAACTAATAGTTAAAAAATATGTCTCATCATAGTTATGAATCACTAACACAGTACTTTTATTAAGATGTATTAATAAATAAAGTTTAAAATTTGCATCACTACCGTGAAAAGTTTAGAAGCAAATGGTATCATCTGAAACCAAGATTTATTTTCTACCATTTCTTTACATGTTAAGGAAAGAAACACAATTTATCAATCTGAAACTGTCTATTATTTAGGTAATTATTGAGTAGGCTCTATCATTAATTTTTAAGTTATAGCAGAACTATAATACTAAACGTTGTTTTCTTCAGGCCACTAACAGACATAACTTTGATGGCCCTACCACCCATAGGAATAAAATACATCGATACATAAAGGAATTTCACCACTGCCAGTGACTAGGCAGGCGAGTGCATGCAAGAACACAGTTGCTCAGCAGTCATCCATCCAAGGAACAGAGCCACTGGACGTTGTTTGATGTCATTACCTTGCAATAACCTCATAACCTTGTCAAGGTTACAAAAAAAGGTCCAAAATAATTATTAACATTGGCTAGCACTCAATGGACAGCTGATCTCAGCAGAATATTATACAATGATAAGCCATGTGTGGCAATTCATTGCATTTTATTTATAAAGCACAATAAAAAATGTTGCATGCACTACATGTGAATAGGTAACTCTAGATGATTTGGTAGAAATAAAATTGTGTCTTCATACTACAAGGAAGCTTGTGATGTTTTATGTGAAGTACTTAATGTGTTGTGAATAGAAGTAGGCTATTTTTTAACTGTAACATAGCAAAAAAATAATTTTTCAATTGATTGACAAACTTTTTAAATGAGAAGGGATCTGATCCCCTGAATCTAACTCTCAAACTGGCAGGTGATTTTTCCCAGAGTGCCAGGGCATTTTTACCTTTTGTGCAGACATTTGTTATAAAATTCATAAAAATATAATAGGCTATCATGTAATATATGAATCATATCCAAACAATATTTTTTATTTGTTCGTAGTATGTACATATGTACATTTGTTGTCATAAATCTTGAAAAATGGAGGGAGCCTTGGAAACAATGTTGGGGTAGTAAAATAATAAATAAGAAATAGCAAAAATAGTCTAAATTTTATCTAGTTTCAGTAAATATACAGCGTGTTTATAAAGTTCTGCGTTGGCTGAACTATTACAGATAAAGTAATAAAACTTGGTACATCATTACTGCCAGACAACTCCTTTATAATGATGTACCTATGCTTATATGTTTAAAATTTTTGTCATACTCATTGTGGACCATCCTCCATTGGATATGAAGAGTCGCTAACTACCCTGAAAAACTATTTTTTAAGTCCAGTATGTGTTTACAAAGTTTAACTTTCTCAAGTTGAGCTAAGAAGAGAATATTAAACCAAGAAAAGGATCTATGTTGTAATTAAAAAAAAAAATTAAACTAACAATATTTTTTAAAGGGTGAACCTTTTTGATGTCAGATTTGTGGGTTTATGTTCTGCTACCAAAGACCCACAATTTTTATGTACAAATCGACCTATACTCTCATTTAAGATTTCTGACTCTTTTTGTCCCCCTGATATGACAGAAAAATGGTAGTTACTTCAAAAGTATCCTTATACATTATATAAATCATGTTAAAAAAATTTACAGCAAATTTATAGCTGCAAATAGTACTATTCAAACATTTCCTAATAAATTTAGTATTAACACTACAGAGTTAATTTGTATACTAAAATTTAGCTAAGAAATGCTCTATCACATCTAAGATTGCTTAAATCTTTATAGTCGTATAGTTATATACAAAATTATAACCTATCAGGTTATGACATATATCAAAATTTGATAACCCATGTGGGCTTTATGTATTACACTGATATTTCACTTTAAATTATTATAATATCACTAAATATACTCCCTATGTGTATTTTTACTAACTCTAAAAAAATTATATGTTTTTAAAAACAGTTTATATGTTGATCAGTGTGTAAACAGTTCAAAATACATAATTACGTAATAAAGAAATTTCCATGGTCATAAATTTACATACAGTTTGCACAGCAATCTGACAACGACAGATTTCTAGTATGCGAAATCACTATGTCGTCAAATAATCGATGATCAGTACATATCACTCTATCCGGCAACTAATGACAATTTCACAGAGACAAGTTAAAGGCCGTGCGAATAGTGCAAATATACAAAAAGCCAGTTTGTATATTGCCAGTACAAATTGGCCAGTTTGATAGTTATTTATCTAAATACCTTGCACCTACGTAGTTGACACTGCCAATAGAGACAGTGCAACATAACACAGTATACTGGGAGGTTATTCAAAAAACTGCAATAATAAAAACTTTTAGTTTTTTATTTGTTTAGTATTTGATACTAATAACATTGTGTAGTCAGTACTATAACGAGTACCTTTAATTTTATATTTGTTTAGTATTTGATACTAATAACATTGTGTAGTCAGTACTATAACGAGTATCTTTAATTTTATATTTGTTTAGTATTTGATGCTAATAACATTGTGTAGTCAGTACTATCATGAGCACTTTTAGTTTTATATTTGTTTAGTATTTGATACTAATAACATTGTGTAGTCAGTACGGTACTATCATGAGTACCTTTAATTTTATATTTATTTAGTATTTGATGCTAATAACATTGTGTAGTCAGTACTACCATGAGCACCTTTAGTTTTATATTTGTTTAGTATTTGATACTAATAACATTGTGTAGTCAGTACTATCACGAGTACCTTTAATTTTATATTTGTTTAGTATTTGATGCTAATAACATTGTGTAGTCAGTACTATCATGAGCACTTTTAGTTTTATATTTGTTTAGTATTTGATACTAATAACATTGTGTAGTCAGTACGGTACTATCACGAGTACCTTTAATTTTATATTTATTTAGTATTTGATGCTAATAACATTGTGTAGTCAGTACTATCATGAGCACCTTTAGTTTTATATTTGTTTAGTATTTGATACTAATAACATTGTGTAGTCAGTACTATCATGAGCACCTTTAGTTTTATATTTGTTTAGTATTTGATACTAATAACATTGTGTAGTCAGTACTATCACGAGTACCTTTAATTTTATATTTATCAAGTATTTGATGCTAATAACATTGTGTGGTCAGGACTATCATGAGTACCTTTAATTTTATATTTATTTAGTATTTGATGCTAATAACATTGTGTAGTCAGGACTATCATGAGTACCTTTAATTTGAAAATAAATTGAATTTACATGTTAAATTATTAACGATGTTTAAAAGTTACAAGAGAAAATAACTTATGACTTCATATCCGGCTATCAATTTAAATCAGTAAATGATTCTGATGCCTTGAATTGTAAATAAAATTGCAATTTTTTAAAAATGTGAGAGTTAAAAAAACACTAATGGTAGTGGACTTCCCAATGAAATCTTACCTTTAGCAGTATTAAAATCGATGACACAGTTATGGCGCCCTGTGCAAGGGTGTTGTTCCACAAGTTGTACACGGGCTTCACAAAACTCTTTTTTATGTGGTTCTGTGAGCAAGAGGCGAGTTCTTACTCGCACACCTGGTCCACAACGAACACTGCATGGGGACCATGTTGACCATGATGTACAGGGACACTCTGGATCAGGCTGGTATCAACAATAATTAGTTCAAATTATAAAACAAATAACTTTATTTAAACTGTATTAAAAAAGTGAAGAAAATAATTTAATTGGAAATAATATTTTGTAAGCCCATAGCACTCTTTAAAGTAATCAGGTAATCAATAAGGTGGATGGAATAATAATAATACTTATAGATATTTCAGTTTGCTTCACCCAAAGTCTAAATATAGTAACATTACATTATCACATTTACATAACTAACCATGAGAAAACCATAGCTACTTTGGTTTTCTTATGTTCGTAAAATAAATCAACGAATGTGCAATTTAGGTGTTAATTATAAGAGATAATCCTATTTGTTTCACCCATAACATTGGCACAGCAAAAATAAGTAATCACACATTCATATCATGCTGAAGCTTTTCCTTGTGTCAAATAAACTTATTAGATTTTGAAAATATAAAATATAGAATATAAAAATTCTCTTACAGGCCGGAATAAACTAGACTGTGTCTTACATTACTGATTAATACCTTGCAAGACACGTTACATTAGTACGTAACTCTTACATTTAAGCCTAAAGCACTCATATAAGTTACATTTGGTGAGTTTTTGTACAGAGAGATCAAGTTTGGCTTAGATAATGATTGTAAATAGAAAGTCATTTTTTAGTAAATGACTTTATAATGATATTTATAAATTAATAAATATTAGATAATGATATTTATGACTAAGGCAAAGGCATACTAGAACTAAATTATATGCACTTAGACTTATTAGTTCGGGTTTACGGGAAATGATTAAACATTCTGAATTGCACCAGTGCTTAACTTGTTGACTAACAACAACTCTACTGCTCCTCAAATAGTTTTCAAGAATCCAATAAAACAAAACAACAGCTTCAGTTTAAAATTTAGATCTATATATCTTAAAATATTGCTTTCATTTTGTTACAGAAACATTTCATGTTTAGAATGTGTCAAACTTACACAGAAAAGTGTAATCCGGCTAACGGATATAAATGCAGCGAGACAAATCAATAGCAATCAGCTGTTATCACTCAGCTTAAATGGTAGTATAAAAACATAATAAAGGGTAGGCAATTTCACTTCAATAATATATATAATGTCATGAATCTAATTTCAAATTAATTGATCAAATAAATTTATTGATACATTATTGAAAAATACAATTCTCGTCTGTAACTATGATTATCTGATTGTATCTATATTTTGAGGCCATCAACTTCAAGTTCATAGTTTATAAGGAAGCTAGTTAAAAAAAAAAAATAATTTAAGTTATTATATATCAACAAATTAACTATAATAATAAATTATAGTATAATAATAAATAATAACAAAATAACTATAAATCTAATAAAGATTTAGTGACAAAAAATAAATATTTTATAAATTTAATGAAAGGACCTCACCTTCTCTTCGTTAGTGCAAGGAGGTTCCATACATTTTACTTTCTCAACAAGTGCAACATGAGGACATTTCTTGGCACCTTTTCGATCGCGGAAATGTCTGTTACGCATTCGGAGTCCTTCACCACAACTGGCAGTGCATTCTGACCATAGCTCCCATTCGGTCACATCACACACTTTGTCATCAACAGGTGTTAACTCCTCTTCATCTCCACTGTAACAGTGCACAGATGGTTTTTAGGTACTGTTGCATTAAAAAGAGCTTTTCGTCTCTACAATTGAACTCATCAAATCAAGAATGGGGAAGGGGTGTTGTAACAAACAAACCAACCCAATTACAACATCTTTGTTTGTTTTAAATAAAAAATCATGCTTAAGTCAAAAACAGCTAAAATGCCGTGTACATGGGCATTTCACAAGGTTGGTAATTATGTTTTACAAACTGAGAGTAACTGTGTCAACTCTTGACTGGTTTTCTTTTTATTTATTTTGTGGATCATTCTAAATATTTTTACTTACATTGTTGATTATTGTTAATTCTAGTTTAGTCCAGGCAGGATCTGTAATTTAATTTCAGTTTTGGACAGTTTGAGAGGACAGATAGATTTTTTGGAAATGAGACAGAATTACTCAAGGAACAATAGTGTTGGTTTCCTCTTAATGGACATAAGGTGTGAAAAATCAAAATATGAAATTTTCCTTAAAAAATTTATTTTTTGCACTTTTCTTGTCTATAACTAGATACATTTATTGAAGGGAAACCCCCAGAATAAAAAGGTTTCTTAACTACATTTTACATAAGATAAAATTAGTCATAAAAGCAAAAGAAGTAATGTTGTTGTTATTTATTTATTAATAACAAAACATTCAGGAAAAACCACTTGTTTCCTTGATTAGTTTACCCTTTTGTTTTTTACCCATGACCTTCACATTAGTGATTCAGGGAAAAACCTCTAATGTGTAAAAACAGCACAAACTACATAGAGCAAATCGACTGAATTCTTTGCACAAATTTCACATTTCACTTGTTCACACCTGAAGTCACACTTTTCCGTCAGGTGGGAACCAAACATTGTTGTTTCTTGAGTCATCCTGGACACATTTCCACAAAAATCTATTTGTTCTCGCAAAATGGCCATTCCAAAACAGATCCTGTCTACTGTCGAAGAAAAAACTATAAACACTCGAGTTTGAAACATAACTGTAAAGAAACTAATTACACTAGAAAATACAAATGACATTAAAATTTTCTTTGATTATTCCTGCGCTTTTGAGTGTAAAAAAATGTTTATCTTTTAACAGTATCTTTTAATCACGGGTAGATTAAAAAGAGTGTGATTTCTAACGCTCTTTACCGAAATGTTGACTTTACAAATTTCTACAGTAAAAACCTCTGGTCAGATTAAGTTGAAACTTTAATAGGTAATTTATCAACTATTTCACTAACGTATGCTAGAGTTTTTTGAACTTTGATTAATTAACAAACATTTTCTCATAGAAAGTGTAAAACATCTTTTTCTAGTAAGTGAGTACGCCTACGAAATCAAATAAAACTTTGTTTTGTACATCACAATAACATTATTCAAAAAAACGAACGAACGTTTATATAACATACTTGTATGAATTTATATGGATCAATAATCAAACACAAGGCAGTGTGTAGCGGCACGTGAAATGGTGGCACTTCTACCGACGACCAGATCGGGCAAAACAAAGCGACGTTGCCACGATGAGGTCTGTTCCAGAGGCTTTCCTTACTTCGCATATGAACTTTGTTTCACAAATTCTAATTTTGTAGTTTATTTATGTTCATACAACAGTTTTAATGTAACAATTTTGATCTATTACGATCAAACCTACTAGGAACTATTAAAAATGATTTAAAATGTAACACTGAATATTGTAAATTTGTTTAATTTAAATTATTTTTAATTTATCAATTCTAAAAAAAAATGTTTATTGTTTTTTTTAGAATTGAGGGAGAAAAATGGTAATAGAAAATGAATTATAGGTAACAAATCAGTATAAGGTTCTAAAAAATAACAATCTAACTAAAATTAAAGTGTTAGCTGTAATTACAGTTAACGATATATTCAATGAACAGGCCCTCTAACGCTGGCGGTTCAAAGTGGTAACGCTGCAGCGCTTTTGTATCATGTGGTAGTTAAGAGAGCGCTGTGATTTTACGTGCCGCTGCACACTGCCCTGCGTTTGATTATTAATCCATATAAATTCATACAAATATGTATGTAAACGTTAGTTTTTTGGAATGATGGTATTGTGATGTTCAAAACAGAGTTTTATTCGATTTCATAGGTGTACTTAATTACTAGAAAAAGATATTTTACATTTTCCATTAGAACATTTTTGTTAATTAATCAAAGTTCAAAAAACTCTAGTATAAGTTAGTGAAATAATTGATAAATGATCTATTAAAGTTTCAACTTAATCTGACCAAAGGTTTTTACTGTAGACATTTTTTAAGTCAACGTTTCGGTAAAGAGTGTTAGAAATTATGTTCTTTTTATATTCTACCCATGATTAAAAAAAGCTGTTAAAAGATAAAAATGTTCCTTTTACACTAAAAAGCGCAGGAATAAACACGGAAATTTTAGTGTCATTTGTATTTATCTAGTGTAATTAGTATTTTTTACAGTACAAGTAAACGTCACACAACACAAATTTATTACAATATAAGCACAAAATGCACAAATATATTACAATACAAGTACAAATTGCACAAATATTATGGTGATCGATTTCGGCGGTGAACCACGCTCACCTTCCTCAGACCAGAGAGGTTCACAAAAGTCTTATACTGAATATATACCAACACGTATTATGCTAATTAAAGAACTATTCATTTTGTACAGTGATGTTTCAAATTTGAGTGTTTATAGTTTTGTCTTTGATAGTAGACTAGTTGGTGTAAGTTAATATTTTTAAAAATTGTTGTTTGAATGAAACATCAAATAAAATTGTTAAGTCTAAAAATAAATTTTTAAGTAAAAGATGAAAAAAACAAAAACCACAGGAAAGGAATAAAATACTATCTAAAAAGGTTAAAAGAGAAAAACACATTGGATAGAAAGGACAGCTGGTTCTAAAGAGGTACGCAAAAGCAGATTGTAAGTCATCAGTCTGCTACATTACCACGGAAAAGAAAAATCATTAAAAAAACAGGGGATATTTCAAACAATTACAAAAACAACCCCCCTCCCCTTTGTTGAATATTTCCATATTCTGTATTTCTTTTGTACTGGTATTTCATACTGTGTTTTATATTTTGTATAATTGTGTTATATGTGATAGTTTTTAACCCTAAAACCGAACTCGGCTGATTTTAACTGGTTACGGTGCTGCCATAACGGAACTCGGCTGAAAATCAGCCGGTTAGCATCGGTCAGCTTAATCACTTATAATAATACACCTATTAGCGATAGCGATATAATTCGAACGCCTTGGAATTGGGAGGGGTTGCTGATTGCAGACATATGTTTGTTTTGTTTCTGAGGCGAAAGGAACAATGGAAAAGAATAATAAGAAAACTGAGTAATCCAGTTGGCACAGTCACTACAGGCTTAGTATCAGCTGTGTTGCACTGTCAGGTAAAATCTCTTATTATAGCACACCTATTAACAATATTGGCCTGATTCGAATATCTTTGGAAACAGGAAGAGTTCTTGTTTATAATCATATGTTTGTTTTGTTTCTGAGTCAAAGGAACCGTAGAAAAGAGTAGTAAGAAAGTCGAGTTGGAAAAGTGAAAGCTTCTTCCGTTGTAGTACATGTATAAAGCTTGTAAGTGTATATTTACATTACTATTACTACCATTACATAGGTTGACACCAAAGTAAACATTTCAAAAATACATCTATCTTATACGTAATGTATTTCTGTAAATTTTAGTACTAGTTATAAGCCTCTAGTGATAATCTAATATTTTTAGCGATTTTTTGAAAATACTGTTACCATGGCAACACATTGTTGCATAAGGTTATATTAGTATAATTTTGTTGAGCCCACCAATAACATTTAGTAATCCAAATGTTTCCTAAAAACTAGATAAAATTTGGAATGTTTTGGCTGTCTTGGAATTTTGAATTTAGCTGTATTAAATTGTTTCCTAGACAACCCCCACCCTTTATTGTTTTTACAATAACCATTTTCCAACATATAAGGTAATATAAAAATTATATTTTGAGGCTAAAATTGTAATATCATTTTATTATAAAATAGTTTGGTTTATTTCAAGCAAGATTAATATAAAAAACAATTAGAATTATATATTATTACTATTGTTTATGGATATTTGAAAAAATTTCTGCAAATGCGCGAAAAAAGATCAGCCGGTATAGAAAAGTTTAATGGGCGGTTCGAGGCTTAAGAACGCTTGAATTTCTTAACAGTCAACTGTAGTTTTTAAGCATGTAGTTATGTAGATTTTTACTGTTTTCTTGGATTAGTATAGGTTAAGGGATAGAAAAAAACTAGTTCTAAATATTGGCTAAGGTAGTAAACACCTGAAGACAACAAGAGTTTGTTATACCTCTCGAAATATTGTGTTTAAACAATTGAAGCATTGGAAATCTCTAAATATTGTCCACCAATCATAGAAAATAATCTTTTTTTATATATGCTGCTTATGAAATAACATATAACCGCCTTTTGAACACAACTAGATCTTTATAAAAATCAAATGGTTTTGAGATTGAGAGTTAAATGCTTTTTTCCTCTCTCAACTAGAAAGACTGTAAACATTTAGACAATTTGGCAATTTAGCAATCCATTATAGCAATCTAGGCTTACTGTGAAAAATTATACTATGTGACTATGTAAATGTAGGCTATGGTGTAGGTTTGTCTAACAATTAGACTATGTTTATTTTGAAAAGTAATATCATTTTAGATGCAACAAGAAATGCTCCAACAAAGTCATTGAGAGAGAGGAAGGCAATCACTTCCACAGAAATGTATTATTTTGTGACTAGAGTTGGCTCAAGATATTGAACTTGAAAATGGTATTCTTGTATTGCCTATGAAGAAGGAGGTGGAAAACACTGTTAGCCTTTCAGCATCTTATTACCATTCACTTGTAAGTGGACAAAGGAGGTAAAGTGTTTGCCGGCTTTCTTCATCTCCATGGGGGAAAAAAGATGAGGAATTCTTTAAAGATAAAAAAATTAAACAGAAACATATTTTTTGGCCAAGTACATGATTATGGTGAAAATACAAATTTCAATTAGGTAAAAGCGTGAAAACTTCAAATAAATCACTCGATTAGTGCAACTCTTTTGAAATTATACAGTTTAGTTGCAGTTTAGTTTTAAACAAATCAACATCAGAATGTAGTAAGGACACTGCAGCACAATTAATTTATAATTGATATGAAAAAAATATCCAAGGTAATTTTAACATAAAATCAACAAGATATAAGATTTGAAAAATTATCATTTGTTCAGTTGATAATAAGAACACATAGTAGAATTTGCCTCCAGTACATAAACCATTACCTTATAAACTCTTTGTGAATTTTTAATATTAATAGTAGTAGTATGTATTACATGGACAAGTTCTTGATGTGCAATGATTTTTAAATCATACTGTCAACTGACTTTGATTACAGCAGGTACAAATAATTAATTCTGAATCATTTCAATAAACAGATTCCAAAAATTGTTTGTCGAAAACCTGAATTTTATGGTAAACTCACGGACAGAGAGGAGCTTCAGCCACACACATCTCTCGAGACACCAGTTGGCGGTCGCATTTGGCTTGCTGGGCTACAGAAGGGTAGAGGTAGCTGCGGGTACGCGCTCGCAATCCTTTGCCACAAGTCACAGAGCACACTGACCACGGAGAGTAATCTGTCACTGCACATTCTCCTGTTGGCACATTCGTACAATTATTTTTTTAAATGTCCACAATTTAAATGATCTTTTTAAAACAGCTTTGAATGATGATATTTAATGTTTCTAAATTCAAAAGGAGAAATAGTGGAATTTATTCATTTAGTCATTCAACTGAGTTTGGAATAGTAATTTTTGGATTATTATTGGTGTAGAGTAAACATTTATGATTATGTCAATGAGTTCTGAGTATTGAAAACCATTTGATAACGCATAATAAGAAGCGTTATAGGTTTTGAGGGGCAAGATGTAGATGGATTAACATGAATGCCTTGGATTGACAAAATAAGTGATTATTTATTATTTCTCAATTTATCAAATGCTCAAAGTTGTCATTGTTATAATTTTTAAAACTTATCAACTTTACAAAAATTTTCCAATTTATTTTCAGTATTTTTTCTTTTTTTTTTACTACAAGAGTAAATTTATTTACTTAAGCACCATGTAAATTTGCATTCTTAAACAACAATGGAAAATTGAATTCTCATATGTTAAAAAGCTAAGAGACTTAAAACACGTTAAATTTACTTCTTATGACAGTTTGAGAAATGTTTCCTTTGATTGCATTGTAAGACAATTTCATCAGATTACTTCTATCCCTAACAGTCAGCTTATTTTGGAGGTTTGCATGTTTGGTATAAGTTTTGGAGTGATAAAATAAGGTTTTCTTGCTGTAATACTAATAATTATTTTGTGAATTTTCTTTATTTTTTGTCATATATGTTTAAGGTATTTATCATTAACAGAGCCAATTAGTTAAAAATACAAAATAATGGTTAATTGAATTTTTTGTAAACATTTACTACAATTTTAGCTTTGTCTTTCAATGTTTTATTGAAAATATTTACTCCTATTTGAATCTTCTGAGTTTTCTGAGATGCCAATTTCCTCCAATAGCTCATCTTCAGTTTTTTCGTTACAGGATCTTGGTATCAGCTTGTCTAAGGTGATGTAAAGTCTGGCCAGAGGGGGAATCTCTTTTCCAGACGGATCATAGAAAGGTGCTCTTGGGTCCTCCGGATACAGGCTCGTTATCCTCTGGATTGGTTCTTGAGGAACTGTTGGCGAGTTAGGTGACTGAAAATAAATACAGTTTGGTAATACAAAACATAATTTCTAAAGGAATCCAACAGTCCCTTGTGTCTGAAGGAGATAAAGTACATCAGCACTCTGTAAGGACCTGGAGTTGATACTACTACTCAGCCAAACTCATAGTGTAACAGAAAGGTTTGACAACCATTTAATGGAAATGAGATGCCAATACCCTGAATCTGCAAGGGCTCTTGTTTACCTTTCCCTACTATTAGAGGCAAGCCTGAATGAAACACTATAAACGTTTTTCTGTATCGTACAAAGCAAACATTGACAAGGCTAACCTTATCCATAATGTTTCGTAACAGTTACCAAACACAAAATAGAAATTTGCTTTTTTATGTCAATAAGCTGAGAAGGATATATTTCTTGTCCCATCTTAGGATATGTTATATTTACTTATAGTGAATGTCTTGATGCATCTTCTTTATCAAGGTAATACATGTAGATCTGGCCATCATTGGAATCTTGAAAACTACAAGAATTACAACAAAGTTTAAATGGGGGACCTTTCTTCATATTTGTTTAAATATTAAAAATTCAAAACAAAATTTTTGAAACAGAGCTGCCATTTTCAAACTAGTAAAGTTTTCCTGTGAAAAGTAAAAAAGGAAGTATTAAGCTGGCCTCACACTGTATCTATCACAACATAATATGACACACTTGAACGTTATGTTGTGTTGTGTTCAATGGTGGCTACATACCAAATCGAACGTGTCAAGAGACATAGCACTAGAATAGTCATGGAAATTAAATATATAGTTTCTCCTTCTTACTAAATATTCAAGAGTAATTGACTTATTTAAAAGTACATTATTAGAGTATTGACAAATGTTGTGTCAAATACATCTCTGAGTTACTTTATAAAATTAAGAACATTATATTGTGAGAAGAAAGAAGAAGCTTTCATCATCATAATATGGAACTTCTTAAAACTAATTTTTGTATGCAGGAATGAATAGATATCAATGGGTGCAGAGAGAAGAAACATTTGTGGTTTAATCACTGAATTAATAGTAGGCCAAAAAATTCTACAATTAATCTGGAATGAATCCATCAACATTTAATTGTAAATTAAAGTTTACAACAAATTATTTAAAGAAAGAAGAAACTAATTTTATAAAACCTATTAAAGCAGAGAAACAGCTCATGACCACTGTTCGGTTTTGTCGAGTTAGTTCGACGGCAGCTCTGCGCTAAATAATGGCTGCTGACGAGTCAACTCGACGCACGCGTCTGTCCCAATTTATTTCATTGTCTGTCAGGTTAACTTGACATAGGTTGCGGTTTTGCCACTAGATGGTGTTTGCATTCACTGTAGTCCAACTCTGAATATTTCTTGTAATTGACAACAGCTGTTTTTATTCCATTTATATTCCCACGTCCTTGGACGCCTTTCATAGTCAGCTGCCCGCTCATGCGAACCCGCAAAAAGTTCGTGTTTATTTAGATAGTATTATTTATATTAGTGAACTGTAATTATTTTGCTTGTTTATATTGAGTTAGTTTATTATATATAATTATTATTCTTTTATTTTGTTTGGATTAACTTAACATATATTTGAAAACTGTGTGTATTCAATATTACCAGAAACTACTGGAAAAACAACAAAATTGTAATATTTTCTCATTTATAGAATGAGAAACAAAAACAAACTTTTAACTACTGTATATTAACAATGAATTACTTTATACAAATAATTAGTCAAAATTAACCGATAATTGATTAATTTAAAATGGTGTAATCTGTTGAAATTTATAAATAAATAAATGAATTAAAAAACCTCTTAGTAATAAAAGATTTAAGTCTTAGTCAGCACTGGTGGTGCAGTGTTGTAACCCAGCTACTTGGGGACAAAGTGTTGAGGAGATTGTAGGCGATAAGTTCTATGCTCGGTCCTCTTAAAACCGACACAGCATCTGCTCAATGGTTGCCATCGATGTGGACACTACTAGAGAAATGGTGTCCATGTTGGATGGCAGTTGAGGTTCAGATGTTGTGCAGGGAAGAGACCTGCATGTCAGGCTTGTCAGTTAGCTGGAAATCAGACTGATACTATGTGGTTCAGATTCCACGTAAAGCTGTAGGTCCCTTAGTTGTCTTGGCCATTGGGCTATTGATAAATAGCTATTTCTGAGGAACAGTCAACCTTAGTTAGTAACAAAGACTACACTCGTTCATCTACACTCATTCGCCTCTCAGATTCGCCCATATCTTGACAATGGCATCTTAATAATGAAAATGAAAATAAATAAAAACCTATCAAGTTTGGTGTTATTTAATCCTGCTAATTAATTCATATATGCTAAATTGAAAAAAATATGTACCATATATGTGATGCCATTATCAGTGCCAGCATCATAGGGTAAAAGATCAATGACCTTGTTTTCAATCCAGGTACAGTTTCGCAGACAGAGATTCAGCCCTGAGACTCCAACTACCCAGTCTGGGGAAGGCCCTGCCAAGACAATTAATAAAATTTAATTCAGTTCAAAATATCTTTAAGTTGCATAAAGTGTACACTAAATAATATAAACTAAAAGCTACAATTCAACCTTAAATCTAGGTCACATTTAGAACATTGTATTAAAAATCGGGATACATGAACAAATGTTTAGCTTCCAGAAAACCTTTTACAATAGCCACGAGATATCTTGAGCTGTGGCTTACGTCACAGTCAGTGCCAGGGGGAGGGGGATCTCTGCCAATAAGCAGCGTTTAGCGTACTACTAGCATTGCTGTAAACATCAAGTCACCATGCCCACAAGTTACCTTTTTCGTAACACAACTCTAATTCGATTAATCACTGATATTTTTTATGTATAATCATATTATTTGGTATTATAATGTGTTATTGTGTTATAATTATAGGCCTTTAATTATATTACTATCTTTGTCTAATATTTAATGAGAAAAATAAAATAAAATCATATGGAATACCAAATAATTAATCACCAGTGAATTTACAGAATGCAGGTTATGTCATTAAATAAGTACTGTCCAAGTTTTTACTGTAAGCAGTCCGTAATTTAATTGTATATTAGGAAATAGATACTTGTGAATAACTTTGTGAACAATATTACATGTAATCTCTTTAAAGATAGACAGCTGTTTATCTAATTAAATCAATATTTCAATTATAACATCTGGCGCTAAGTTATTAAATACATAACAACTACTAATATAAACAAAATTATTGCACTTAATATTTGCAATAGCAAACACTTTTGATATAAAAATAAGACAGCGATACTCCGCTCTCCAATCAGCTGATCAGCAGCGGAAGCCCACGTCTGCATGTCAGGCTAGTACAAAGCATGCGTATGCTGTAGCCCTCCCCTTCGCTAACAACAAGCATTTGAAAATTAACGGTTCAATGGAAAACTAACGGACAGCTCAAGATTTTCCGTGGCTACTATAACTACTGTATCAACAATGAATCACTGTATAAAATATTAGGGTATTTAGAAAGTAAGATCCAAATCCTTATAACTTATTAAACAACGAATTTAACATTTGTGTTCGACCCGTGAGAATTGATGCGCTTTGCATTGCTGCAGTGAGTGTTAGGTCAAAATGTTTTAAAAGTTGATCAGTATGACGACTATAAAATTAGTTCCAAGGTACAGTTTTTTAAAGTAAGGAAACTTTCAGCCATGTGCTATAGCACATGTACGAGGCCACAACCTTTTTGTTTCTTGGATCTCCACCTCTCTTTAAGGTATTTATTTTGTATATGTGTCTTCCTTTATTTGTTCTCTGGTCTGGTTGTTGTGTTTGTTGGGTTAGATCAGCCAGTCCCTTTTCCTTGCACCTTGGCCTGGCTAGGCCTTTCTCTTGCCTTTGTTTGTCACTTTAGTTTGTTCTGAGCATCAGCAACTCGTTCTATAACCAGCAAACTAAAGGGATAAGTGTTCGGTCAAATTTCTTTAAGAGTTTTCTTTCTTATGTTAGTTTATATGTTCCAACAATATTTTTAAATGTTTGTAATAAACTTGTATTTGTTTTAAAATTAAAATAAATTTTCTGATGACTTGTAGCAGCTAACTTGATTTGGATGCAGCTACATGGCTTGCAAAATGATGATATAAAATAATCATTGATTTTGTATTTTATAAACTCATTTTGTAAGCTCTTTTGTCTAGTTTGTAGTTGGTCTGGTCTAAACGTTTTGAGTTGAAAGGATTTCAATTTTGGTAACTAGTTTCAGTAAAACTTTACTGGGCTGTGCCTATTTTACTGTTAATTTTATTTGATTTTCCTGCATCTTAAAAGTAATTTTAATCATTTATGATTATTTTCTGAATGATTTTTTTGCTAATTTAATTTTTTTAGGGTGTACATTTTATTATATCTTTGTGAATCTAGTAGGCTTTCTTGTAGTAACAGGATTTCATATTATTTTTCTGAAAATTCTGCATCAACCTGCCTACTGCTATTAATTCTTTTTGCTAGTTATTTTTAGTTCTGTTCACATATACAGGATGTTATTAAAAAGGTGTCAAGACAAAATGTTTTTGGATGTATTTTTCTACATTTTCTGGATGCTGTAGATAATTGCAGTAAAATACATTTTTTACCAAAACTCAACTAATAATAGACTTACAACAAAACCTGAGGTACCGATAGATTTGTAATAAAATTGGCTTTTGAGTAAAATTGATGAACCTAACAGTTTAGAGATATTTTGATTTAAAAGTTAAAAAAGACCGCCACTTTGAAATTACTATGGATCTCAATGACTATTTTTATACTGTTTAGTAGTATTGATTGTAGTATTGAAGATCTGTGCAAAATTTCAAGTCATTCGGTCAAACCGTTCTTGAGTTATTACTTTTTTGTAATAAATAACTCAATAAAACTTTACTCTTCATTTTCTGTTCTAAATTAGGTGTAGAATCCAAAAATATTTAACCAGGACATCTTTTTAGTTACATCCTGTATATATTAGTTTTTAAAATTTATGTCAGTAAATCTTCACTTTCCTTATAATACTACTTAATACCTTTATTTTGTATTTTGTTGATTGAAATGTAAGTATACTGACTCAAGTCTCCTATATTACAGGTTACCACATTCTCATCTACGAGTATATACTGTACTATAAAGCTCTATGTAGTGACTCACTCACTGACTGACACTAATGTTGAGGCACTTTCCATGAAATTTATACTTGAATTGAAGTTCTCTGTCCGAAACCTCCAGGAAAATTCACAATACTTTACTTTTTCCATTCCTAAATAAGATGGTGCCCTTTTTTACCCCAAAACTGCCCCAATATATTTCTTATGGGAAAATCACAAAAAAGTTATTTTCATGACCTAACTTGAGAATAAGCTTAATTCAAATTGTCAAACCTTCACAGTTCTACACGCTTAACAAACGCACACCTTATATATGAATTTCAGCTTAAAAACTTAAAAATTTGGGGTATCTTGGGCCCAAAAAATGAAATTTTTTGAAAATATAAGATTTTTTTTAACTGATCTTATTTACTCAAGTGGAGTATCAATTTAAAGCTATTTTTCCCCTGAATCCAAATATACCGTCAGATTTTGAAAATAGCTAATAATAAGGGGTATATGCCCCCAAAACAAAATTAAATCTCTTAAAACCGGAAAAAGGGTAGTACTAAAATAAAACTCCCAAGTGGGATATCACAATATAGGTATTTGTCCCATAAATCACATTACACCACTATACTTTGGAAGAGACAACGTTTAAGGGCTCTGTCCCCCCTCCCCCGAAATAAAAAAATATGCTCCAAAACCCTAAATTGAGTAATGTTAAACTAATACACCCAAGTGGGGTATCAAATTAAAGGTATTCTTCTCTTAGCTACTAATTTACCATTCGATTTTAGAAAAGATTATGTTTAGGGGCTCCACTGCTCCGAAAACCAAAATTCATAGGCATACTGGTTAAGAATCCTGACGAGACCGTAGGCCTTCCTCACGAGGCGACATGCCGAGATCCACAAATATAACTGTAGTAGTAGTGTCTTGGTGAGGCCGCAGGCCGAAATTTCCTCCTGAGGCCATAGTCGAGCTTACTTCATGAGCGCAGCGAATGATGACGGGGTTGGCACCCAAAGCATACAAGGGTGTCCCCTAGTCTAGTATCTATAAAGCCGGATATTACTCACTCACATATACAAATTCTAACCCTCTTCCAGATGAACTAGAAACTTGAAATTTGGCACACTTATAGCTTTTCCCAAGCAACCAACGGGAAAATTACGAAAACTAAACATTTTTAATTTTTAATCCCCCCAAAGAAATCAAAATGGTGGATGAGAATTTTTAATTGTGTGCAGAGTTTACTTTACTGTGGGGAAACCGTTGGTTGTAGAGCTAATCTGACAGCCTTCTCCAGATGTATAATTAAATTTCCTACATTTTTTTTAATTAGTAATTTTTTTTATTTTTCATATTAACTACGCAAAAAATCATTAAATTCCTATTTTCGTTCAAACAATTTTATTTTTTATAGGTTTTTCGTATTTTATTGCCTTTTTAAGATATTGTAAGAACTTAAAACCTCACACTTTATCTACCTTTACTTCTTTGTTACAAAAACTGCTATAAAATTGTATTTTTCACTTTTTATAACCAAGAAACAATTCAAAATAGCTGAAGTGAATACGCTGACCTGTTTGCAGAGTTGACGTTTTTTTCCTGAAGCTGTTATTTTCAACCAATGGAGAATTAGGTTGTAAATAAACTAGGCCTATAATAACAGAGTAGGAACATGAAAAATTAAGCTTAACCCATATGTTTTCAAAACTCTCAGCCTCTAAACTAAATAGCCTACGAGATGTTAAACAGTTCTTCACTGCAAGTAAAACCTTAACACCCCTTAAACTCTGCCCACATCTATCTTTCCTATATATTTCATAATCAGGCGTAAAGAGTTCAGAGTTACTAATTGAATCATTCAACCAAGTTTCAGTAATTGCAAATATATCAAAATTATTACCCATAACTCCTAATCTAAATTGTAAAGTTTTTGTCTTAAGACCACCAACATTTTGATAATATAAATTGATGTTACTATTCATACCCATGTGATATTAAATATAAATATATACATAAAAACATATAAAACAAATAAACATATAAAAGTATAAACAATTCAACAAATGCACATAACTATAATATAATAAATAATGAATATGAAAAAACAGCACACAAACATACTAAACAACAATAAATAAAGTGATATGAGAAAATAACAATGAATAAAGTAATATGAGAAAAATAACAATAAATAATAAATAGAGTGATATAATAACAATATACAATAAATATAGAGAATGAGACACATCTGAGCAGGGCAGAGGCAAGACATACTTTCCACCTCGAGCTGAGATGTCCTTTGAGACTGCAGGCGTTGAAGATCGACTTGGTCCTCAATTAAAAGTGCATGTCTTTTTTCGGCGCTCCTTAGAAATATTTTTCCAGAGCTGGTAATCCATGCAAACTTGTACTTGTGCACCTCTTTGAACCTGTGAACAGCCGCCTAGAAGATCCGAGTCTCTCGCCTCATACCCAGATTCACGTACACAGTGTTGTCACTAAAGTCCCAGGTTTAATATCAAAAACCCCTTCTTCTTAATGGCCTTGCATCTCATTTCTTTTATGTCCACTCTACGGCAGAACTTGATAATGATTCCTCGAGGGGCATTGGGCTTGTTGGTGTTAGGAGTCAGCCTATGCACAGCATCAACCATGTTCAAGGTTGAAGCCCTTGGACAACCTTTAATACAACTTCGGCAACTTTGGATACAACTTTTAAAATATCCTCCAACTTAGCTTCGGGAACTTCCTGAATACCCAAACAATTACTTCTGGGGTACTGCTCACCCGCATTAACCCTCTTCATTAACCCTATATACGCCATGTATATTACCTTAAAACGCTACGCGATTTTGATGGTTTCGTAAGGGTTTTTCTAAAAAATCATAAAAATTTATTCCCATCCCCTAAATATAGAGTGCTGCATATCATTTTGTTCACAAAGATACAAATAATTAGAAGGAATATAAATTAGCACTTACCAATGAAGTTGGTGCATGTAGTATCTTCGGAAAAGTTGAAAAGTTAATTTTTCAAACAAATCTTCTAAGTTTGGACACATATAAGTCAACCACCAATAATGTAGCACAATTTTCACTAATGTACAAAAGTTGCAGAATCTTAACAGGAATAAAAATATATATACACAATAGTAGATAAACCAAAGGTAAAATTAAAAAATGTCAAAAAAAAGGAACTATATACACAAATTTTTGAGGGTCATGTCATGTCAAGTCAGTAATGTCACTGTTGTCACTTATATTTTCGTCATCTAAAACACCCCGAATAGCACTACTACGTGATAATTCACTCATTTTTGAATAAAATCAGTGCAAAACACACGCAAAACACGCACACAAAAAAGATACTATATACACAAATTTTTGGGGGTCATGTCATGTCAAGTCTGTAATGTCACTTTTGTCACTTATATTTCCGTCATCTAATTCATCTAAAACACCCTGAATAGCACTACTACGTGATAATTCACTCATTTTTGAATAAAATCAGTGCAAAACACACGCACACTAACACATTGTTTTGTCGATCAACAAAGAACACGAACAAACTGGATTGGAGAGATGACTTAGCAACATATGCATGAACTGTTCAGGTCTACCAACATCGTCTGAGTGAAAAATAAAAGAATATGTTGCGTTATATACATGTAATAGACGTTTATGTTCAAAACGGTATGCAATATGTGTGAAACAAATGCGTAATAACCGCGCTAATAAATATAATGTAAGCGCGCGCGAAATGCGTCTCGATCGAGACGATGGCGTTTGAGCAACGCAATAATGCATCTCGATCGAGACGCGTGGCGTATGGAGGGTTAACTCACTACACAGGCGTGCAGAATAATCACTGATTCTATGAGATTAAAGTAAGAACAGACAATTAACACTACTTGAATGTGATTATACTAAGTTAATTGAAATCGCAAACACAAAACACTTTTACAATATAACATCAAACCTCGCAAAAAGCACTTAGAATAGAGAGCCAAAGTAACGCAGGTCTACTATACTTGCATGTCCCAACGAGTTATGAATTCATAATTCAAAACAAAACCATATTCAAAATTTAACAACGCAGACTGAAGTGTCATCGAGAGTAGAAATATCAGATGTGTTACATTGTTGCGGTTCACAGCAGTGAAGGTAGAAAAAATGCAACTGAGGCCTCCATATGATGTAAATGCTACCGGCGCAATACTGATGCAAACTTGTAAGAGGCTACCTCTAGTATATAAACCTTGGAGCTGACTTTCTACTAAAGCCATACATTTTTCGGATTTGCTAATATATATATATATATAGATTAATACATGTAGAAATCCTAAATGTTTTAAATTATAATATGGGATTATTAAACATTCAGACAGGAAAAATAATGTATTATAAATTTAATAATTTCAGATTTCTTTAGCTGACAGAAAAGATCCAAAACTGATTTGACTAAGATTAGATTAGTTCCTGTTTCTATATACTCCCACTGCTCATGTGGTGTACAATAATAAGCTATTGACTTGCTCCACCTGTTGATTTTCAATCAGCTGTTGACATTACAGTAATTGCAGTTTGTAAATTGTTGTAGTTTTTTAATTTGTTCATAAAACTCTAGAAACATTCTGTGATTTAATACTTAAATAATTGTTAAAACACAAAAAATAAAATTGTGTGAGCTACACAATTTACAATCTAGTAAAATTTTAAATTAAAATTCTATACATGATAATAAAAATGTATAACAATATTGATGAATCAACTAAACAATTCTCAATTTAGAAGTGTAATGAAAAAGATTTTAATACAAAAGCTTATAATAGCATAAAAGTAAAGATAGAAGATAATTAATTTATCAATAAGGGTTTAATATTACCTGGGTACTACCAAGTGATCTGTTAATGGTTGAAACTACCAACAGTTTCGAAACTATTGGTAGTTTCAACCATTAACAGATCATTTTGTAGTACCAAGGTAATATTAAACCTTTTATTGGTAAATTAAGTAATTCAGTGGCTATCCCATAATGAAATTATTTTACGTAAATGTTATGAAGATTTGTTGAGTGTGCTAGTTTTGTGTTATTTATTGGAACAATTGAATGGCTCCGCCGAACCAACCTTGCAAGTGACATTTTTCATGAAACTGAGATTTTAACAGAACAAGATTGCAAGTAACATTCTACATCGCGTGGGCTATTTCGTTTTGAAAAATATTGAGTCTGGCAGCAATGAGAGCCTGCCAAATGAGCGGGAAACTTGGTAGCATGGCCAGAACAATGTTGCAAGTGCCGAGATATTAGTCACGTTGGGTATTATTTTTTCGCCGGGCGATGACAAAAGGATGAATAGTGGCAGGAAAAGAAAATTGAAAGAGCCCAACTGAAAAGACAAGTGTTGTAAGGGGACAAGAGATGCTAAAAATCTGTATATAAAAAAAAGAAAGTGATCTATTCCAGGAAAATTAAAGTACAGAATTAAAACATTTTTCAGTCTTTCTGCCAGTTAATGTAAATTAAACTGAATATTTATATGAAATTTACTGTAGGCCTTCATTTTTACATTAATGTTTGTCAGTAAAAAGTTTCATATTTAAAAAATTAAGTACATTATTGTATTAGCTCTTTGCAGTCATTGTCATATTCGTAGAACAACATTGCAAGCGCGGTCATTTGCAACATTGTACCTGCAAATAGTTTGCCTAAAATGTCAAAATCTCAGTTAATATTAGCATAACAAATATTCTATTTACATATAAAATAAATTTGATATAAATGAACAGTTTAAGACAAAAAAACATAAATTTAGAGTAAACACATTCAAAATAACAGTTTTTTAGTTACTGAAAAAAATTTTGTTTTGGCCCTTGCAACGTTGTTTGGCGGACCTATTCAATTTATATATGTTCCAATTAAATGTTGCAGCTTCTGTTCTAGTTATGGTATCTAGTATTTCATTGACCATACACTTTGGCTTAAAATTTCACTGCAAAAAACTTACTATGATTTAAATTAGATATTAAAGAAGGTTTCCAGTAATTTTTTCAACAATTTAATGATTAATTAATTGTATGTAGTTTTAATTTATCCATAAAATAATTGTATGGCTCTTATTATAGTTGTAATAATATCCACACACCACTTGAGTAACAACATAACAATGTATGTGTTAAAAATATAAATGCTATGTGCAATAAACTGATTTTATAAATGTTACATACCAAACATGGATATAAGAGAAACAAGGTGTTTGCTTCTATCCACTCGGAAACTGGATGAAGTATTGCTGTTGACATCTGGGTACCAAAGACCACCCGCCTTGATTAAGGTTTTCAAACCTTTACTCTAAAAATAAAATATAACAGAATAACATTTACATTAAATTTAAAGCATTTATTGCACTCCTTAATAAATAGGACTAGCTCTTTGCAATTCTTTGACTTTACAATTTAATTATTAGTAAATTCATATTCAAGAGTATATAAGATATAACATAACATTGTATAAATCAATTCAACTATAACTAGTGGAAACCCTTGTGTGCCAACCCCGTTCCTCGCTGAGTTTGTGACACCTCAGCCTTAAACCTCGGCATGGGACTTTTAACAACAAATATTAGTGGTATTATGTAACTGTATTAAGTAAAGTCATAATATGTACATTTATTTCTAGTAGCTCAAACATTGCACAAATCTATTTACAGTTTAAAATACAAACACATTATGTTATTACTAGGATTAAGTAAGATCTATAACCTTCTCAATATTATAAACATCATTGTTTACATTTGAACAGCTGTTGCTTTTTGACTAATTTAAATCTCTTTCCATGTTATTTTCATGGCCAAAAAATTTACTTCCTGTACCCTTCAGGGTAAAAATATTGAAAAATTTAAACCTTATTGTACAACTACAAATAGTCAAATTTTTGACACCTCAATCATTAAAATTAATAAAGAAATAACGGAGGAGTTGCTTTGACAAAAATCGGCTTCATGTATTTTATATAAGATGTAAATAGCAATTATAGGAGTGGTATTGTCCAAAACAGTTTTTGTATGAAACACCATTCATAAGGATCACTTCCTCAATCTCCCACATACACAATTGAAGAGCAACATTAACTATCTTATCACACTCTCCATACTCACTTATACTCTTTTCAGCAATCCTCAAAACACACAAATCTTAACAGATCTCCCAAATACCACACACATATAACTCTGAACAACAATTCAAACTAATATTTATGTATTACTAATATAACATCCACTGTCCTGACTCATACCATTGTTTAAATAGCAATAAATTAATTTTTACTGCTGAAAGACTTTTATAAGTAATGACAACATACTTTGCCGTTATTTGTAATATATGTTAAATGAAATCAAATCAAAATTTATTTCATGAAAAGGCGGTATGAAAGTTAACAAAGCACAAATGTTAATGAAATAGTAGTCTCATGTACTCATAGCCTCTGCATGCCTAAGAGTAATGTCCTAAATCTTAACTACATTTAGTAGTACCAGCCGATAACATTCAAAACATGTCATAAATACAATTTGAAATAATAAATAAACACTCTGAAGAAACATATTAACATATCAAACTAGAGTAAATGTAATACACAACATAACTAGAAGCTAATTTGCTTGTAGGCAATTTAAAATAGAAAAATAGAATGGAGCATGAGTTTACATGTGAATTATAAAAGGAGACAATTTACCAGATATCAATATACGGCAGGACATAAAATATTGTGACCTTTCCCCTTAATTCACTACCATTACCGTACTTTGGTAAGGTTATGTTAGGTTTGGTTATGTAAGGTTTGGTTAGGTTATATTAGGTTTAATTATATTATTTTCGGTTTGGTTTGGTTATGTTAGGTTAACCTAAGTTATGATAGTGAATTAACGGAAAAGATCCAAATATTTTCTGTCATGTATTGAGTTCAAGTATGTTATACAAGTTAACAAGTTACTTTTATATAGTAAAGATAAATGAGTGTAAGGAGTGACTCAGTACCATTGGAGCTGACTATCTGTAGCTATGTTGTAACCAATCACTTAAATACACTAAACGGGTTTTCATGAAAGTCCCTTATCATTGGGGGCAAATACCTGTAAACAGTATTTGAATATAATAATAACAAATTAATGTAATATGAATTAATCAAGTTGATCGCCCTTCCAATGACAGTAACCCGCACACCTGTATCAACCCTCATGCTCCTTGTCTGGTAACCGTGGTTGAAAGGGGTAAGAAAGACTTATTTTTGTGTGTAGGAATAGACCATCAAAGTTCTAATAAATAATTGCCTAATAGTAATTATATCTGACTCCACAAATAACTGGAAAGAAATATTTTGTTTGTTTTTATTTAAAGATGATTTAATTTATAGTTATGTTATACCCATCTTCAAATCTGGCAACAAAAACGATGTAACAAATTACCGGCCCATTGCTATCCAACCTATATTTGCCAAGGTCTTTGAAAGTTTGGTTCTTGACAGGCCCTTGTTTCTCTTCAAGCAAATAATTGTCAATGAGAAACACAGTTTTCTGAGCGGGAAATCAACATCAACAAACCTGATTTTACTCCAGCATTACATTATCTCTGCCTTCACCAAGTAACGCCAAATTGACTGTATCCTCCTAGACTTCTCGAAGGCCTTTGATAGTGTTAATCATAACCATCTTATATCCAAGCTCAAAGCATATGGAATTTGTGGCCCATTACTAGAGTGGCTTTGTAGTTACTTAAGCAACCGACGTCTGGTTGTAAGCTACGCAGGCTCTGTCTTCAAACCTTTCCTGGCTTTATCAGGTGTACCCCAAGGCTCTCACTTAGTCCCATTTTTATTCACCTTATATCTGAATGACATTAGCAATGCCATCAATACTAAGTATCTCATGTTTGCTGACGACATCAGATATTTTTGGAAGTGACCTGCCTAAAATGATTGTAGAGTAATACAAGATACATTGAACTCTATGTATCTTGTAAACTTTAACTCTATTATAGCCTGGTGTCATTCAAATAGTATGGACCTGAATGCAAAGAAAAGCGCCATTATTACCTATTTTAGAACTGAATCTCCTATACTCTATGACTACAGCTTCTCAACTCTACACACTGACCAGAGTAGATAAGTTCAGGGATCTTAGCATTGTCATGTCCAATGATCTAAATCCGTGGAATCACATATTACACATATGCAATAGGGCTAACTCATTAATAGGATTCATATTACGAACATCAAAGGACTTCCAGTCACCATCAACTATTGCCACACTCTTCAAAACTTTAATACGCTCGATCATTGAATACTCCTTAGTAGTTTGGAGCCCTTACCAGATTGGACATATTAGAGCCTTATAGCAGATCCAGATCTGACTGATAAGAGTAGTTGGCTTACAGCTTGGATATCATTAACGTGATATGCCTTTCGACGATCTTAGACATACCTTGGGTCTCCCCCTACTAAAGATTAGATGGAAGATGACTGACGCTCTATTTCTACACAAGCTGATCAATGGGATCATAGACTACCCAGCTCTACTGACTCTTGTTGAATTTCGGGTTCCTAGCACAGGATATATTCTGCAGGTGTCCATGTCAACCCTATACAGCTACCACAGCAGTATTCCTCATCTGACGAGAATTGGAAATTAAATTACAAACGATATAGAATTGTTCAAGTTGTCACACATGTCATTGCAAATATGTCTTCATAGAATATTGATTACTAACGCTTGTAATGAATAGCCTTTATACAAGTTGTTACTAAATCGGATCTTAACTATCACACTAGGCAATTTGTTTTTTATTTATTCTGTGATTTTGTAACATAATTAGTATCAATACTATAACTAACTAAATTAACTAACTGAAATTAACTACAAATTGATTATTTATCTATGATGTATGGATCACTTTAATTATTACTATACCAGATAAATGTTAATTAATGTTAAAATATTGTATCTTAAGACATCCTGTACAATATTTATGCATCACAAAAAGGTTTACCGTTGACTTAAATAAATAATAGATTTATGTATAATGTTTAAAGGTTTTCAAATAGTGTTCAGAGCTCCTCCACAAGAAATAATGCATTACAGAAGATGAGATTGAACATGTGCATAGTATACAACTTTTTATTTATTATAATTCAGTATTTGACTTAAATTCTTAGAAGCACATATAATTTTCCTAAGTTTAGTTTTTAAGGAGTTAATGTGTGATTACCATCTAAGCCTTGTATCAATAATTATACTTAGATACTTGAACAGGTCTACCCACTCAATGGGCTGGCAAACACAATCTATTCCAATTGCACTGTTACTACAAGAGTGCAGCACCAATTGAAGCTTTGCAAGTGGCTCGTTTGCTGGCCGCAGAGCAATTGGTAAAATTTGGTCTTAGATTAAATTCATTGTTAAAATACTCTCAGATTTTAATCAGAAAAATAGTTCAGATTTTAATAATTTAACAGCTCCTTAGCAGTTATTTCAAATACTCGGTTCCAGGTAGGGGTGTGTAAGTAGCAATTCTAGGATTTGAGTCGAGTTGAATCAAGTTTTTAGACATAATTTTGAGTTGGAGTTTTTTTTCGAGTCGAGTATTTAAACCTTAATTTTCAAAAATTAAAACACTGAAACAAAGTAAGCAACACACTATTTATTTAGTTCGCTGAATAATTAATAAAGTTTGGAAAATTCTTTTAGAATCTATGAAAAGATTGTATCAGTGATTAACTATAAATATTCATAAAGATATATGTTAGGTAAATTGTAAAATAATATGTGAAATATTTGTCATAACTTATAAAAAAAGGCCTAAAATAAATTCAGAGTAAAAATTTAAAATATTGAAATCTAACAAATTTCAATCTGGGACTAAAAACAGTATATAAAAGCTTTACTGCTAACTCTACTGCGAAAGTTGATCTATAAACTTTAATCAAATAAAACTGACAAACTTAAATTAATTTTCTTAATACATAAAGAATACAGCAATAGATGTGGAAAGATATTGGTATCGTTACTAAAATCCATTATTTAATTTTTATTATATTTCCCACGGTACTTTGCATACTAATGTTTACAAATTTCAAAAGTTCACTAAACTATTAATATGTAATGCTTTTGTTCAATTGAAAGTTAAACTTTAAAGTCCAAAAAACAGTAGTTACACAATAATATGTTCTTTTCAACTAACCTCAATAACACCATTGACTACAATGTTTTGTTTCCACTTACAAAAACAAAATAATTAATTGTTAATAACAATACTAACTAGCGATAAAAACTGCCTCTTGGGCAAGGTTAACCTTGTTTTTGTTCTCATCGTACTCTTTGTACTTCCATGTTTCAAGTTGAGTTGTCAAATAATGGGCGTTATTTAACAAAACAGAATAAATAACATGGTTACAACAAATTGGTCGGTAGCTTAGTTGGTTCAATTCCAGCTTTATGTGCTAAAGTTGTCAGTTCGATCCCAATCAGAGTCAATACCTCTGTACATGTATGGGTGGGCGGATGGGTCAATACATCTGTACGTGTAGGGTTGGGCGGGTGAGTCAATACCTCTGTACGTACAACAGTACGTGTATGGGTGGGCGGGTGGGTCAGTACCACAGTACGTGTATGGGTGGGCGGGTGGTTCAATGGGTGGACCCACCCACCTAATCCATACACGCACAGTTGTGATGACCCACCCGCCCATCCATACACGTAGAGAGGTGATTCTTCAACCTTCTTTGGAAAGTATTTGCTACTAAGTTCTTTGTTCTTGAGTAGCAAGCAGAAAAAAGTTAGTAATATTGTTAGGTAATAAGATAATTGTACATAGTTCATATATTCTATAGTTATAAGAATTGAATTTTGGTATTTCACATTCTCACCAAAGCCAAGGGAGAGAGAGGGTTATCTGCCCTCAGAATAGATATCACGCCACCCCGAAACTTGAG
This sequence comes from Stictocephala bisonia, assembly GCA_035578905.1. NCBI lineage: Eukaryota > Metazoa > Arthropoda > Insecta > Hemiptera > Membracidae > Stictocephala > Stictocephala bisonia. Next base: position 769,626 of record JAQJVL010000388.1, on the reverse strand, counting down.
CTCTCATTGGTGCTCAGAATTACACTCTCCTGAGGCGACGTTTTCGCCCCAGACAGCACGACACTCTCGGCGTGTAAGCAACTCTCTCGTTTAGTCTCAATGTGTAAGAGCGCAAGAGACTCTCGTTGTGTACACATCTCTCTCGCGTGGTCTCTCTCTCTCTCGCCCAGACGGCAACAGACACTCGCGGTGTGTATGCAATTCTCTCGTAGTTTCTCTCTCCAACTCACCAATTTCTCTCTAACTTTGTTAACTTTCTCTAACTCTGTGCTACTCATCCAGACCTTCAAGAACTTCGTTTGTGCGGTACGTGATCGGTCTTCTGGACTTTCGAAACGCTCGTACTTCCGCGACTACTCTTCAGTGCTCTAGGACTGTGACCAAGGAAGGTGGACTGGATTACCACAAGTGTCTCCAACTACTCCTGTTGGATAAGTGTTCAACCAAGCTCTGTGGTGAGTCAATTCTCTCTCAGTAAATATTCTTTATCTATAGAAATAATATTGGTTGAATTACCTTTTTTTCCTGTCAACAGTTCTTCTTTCATAATCTGCGTCACTATGTACATTTCGAAGCGTAGAGCTTCATCATTAGGTTTTCCAAAAACGTCACTATTTACATACACTAAACATTAAAAACATTTAAAATATAAACTATAAACATTTAAACATATTAGCATATCACATTTGCCGGCCGGCGATAAACACCAACTCTTTTTTTGGACGTTTTTGGAAAACCTGATGATGAAGCTCTACGCTTCGAAATGTACATAGTGACGCAGATTATGAAAGAAGAACTGTTGACAGGAAAAAAAGGTAATTCAACCAATATTATTTCTATAATATAACAGTTCTGGAGGCTAATAAAACAAAATGAATAAATTCTTTATCTACTTAGTTGATTCTCCCGTCTGCTCCGGAAGAGCAGTGGTCCTCCGTGCTTATTAACATTCTCTACCCGCATTCACCCCCAGACATTTTTGGTCCTACGGGCCGCATTTAGTGAACATTTTTGGTCCTCCATTTTTGGCCGGATCACTCACCCGTAACATTTTTGGTCAGCTCCGGGACGGATAAATTGTATCATCCGTGGACAACAGCCATTTATTTGTATTTAATTAATTGTGTTAATTACAACAAAAACTCTAATCAACTAAGAGATTAATTAATTCACTATTATCTCTTAGAGTTGAAGTGCTAATTTTTAAAACAAAAGAAAGTCGAAAAATGTTTCTTTTACAATCAATCATTATTTTCTACTAATGAAACAATTTGGCAAAGTTAAGTGTTGTGATGTACAGTTCAAGTATCTAAAACCTGTTTTCACCCCTTGTACTAGATATAGCAGCGCGAGGCGATCAATACCAACGAGGGAAATTCCAGTAATACTCTCTCTCTCTCTAAGGTTGAAATGTCAACAACTGTCAAATAAACATTGTTGTTTGTTTACATTCTTGGCTTGTATTGATTTACTTTGTACGGATTATATTATTTTTGCTTTTACTTTGTTGCACTAATACAGTAGAGTGTTCTGTATGACTGTATTAGAATAATTATTCACTCTATTTTAATAGCAATCTAGACATATATTTCCTATTCTAACAAGGTCATATGAAATTGTTATTTTTCTCACTTATAAAGTAACATTGAGTGTCCAGCATTAACAGTCACACAGTAGGCTTTGTCATTAATTGTCACAAAGGTATTCATTCATATTTTCATTAGTTCAATTGTAATAATTGATTTTTATCAATCAAGTAATTTGTTAATGTATTTTATGTTATACACATCATGTTGTTGTTTCTACTTTGATTTCTTTGAATGAATTATTGTTGTTAGTTATTATTGATTAGTGATTATCAGTTTGTCAATTTTTCGTTTGAGCATTTTTGTTTAATATTGTTAAATTCAACTATGACCTATTGAATTGAAGTTTGCCACATAACTTAAACGTTTAACTACATTAACAAAAGGTATTTTTTTAGATTTAGTTTTACTCATTCTCTTTTAATGTTTTTACTATTCCTTTGTCATTCATGTTATTAATTACTGTAATTTGTAAAGGAAAATTACTCTTTGAAAAATATTGTTTTTTGAAAACCTCATAAATTGTTTTGTGTCACTCTCTTTGAAACTGTGTTAATGATTAAAGTTGAGCCTGTATATTATTTTTTAGTTGATTAATTATCTCATATCTCAGTGTGTCCAAAATAATTAGCTTGTTTATGCCAAAAATTTATGTTTATGAATTTATGTTTTGGTTCATATCACTGTATTGTTGTTTCTTGTAATTAACTATCGTTTAATTATCTCACCATGCCTCCCAAAATGGGTGAATTTAACAGTTCCATTTACTCACGACTAACTGCTCTTCTCAAAGTGCGTTTTAATAAATTGAAGGGTATTCTAGAAGAATTCTCTACTCAAACTGAATCTCTAACCTCTGTACAAGTTAAACAGCTAAACGCCTTCTCTAATGAAATAAAAAAGAAAAAGGCTGATTTTGATAATAACCTTCAACGGGTTTTAGCTCTTGATTCTGACGATGGTGTGTCGGATGAAACTTTATCTTCCGATCAAGATGAAATTGAAACTCTCTTTGCGTATTTGACAGCAATCATTGAGGTACTTACTCCTCCTGTCGAACCAAAAACACCTAGCTCACTGAGTGATAGCAGTATTGTTTCACATTCTGGATCCTCTCTAGTCAGGTTACCAAAAATAGACCTGCAAAAGTTTTCTGGTGACCTACTAACGTGGACAAGTTTTATTAATCTGTTTGATACGACGATTCATCCTAATGCAAGCCTTTCCAGTGTGGCTAAGTTCCAATACTTACTCAGTGTGTTACAAGGTGATGCTTTAACATTAGTAAAAAGTTTAACTCTGTCCGCACCTAATTATCTCGTGGCCTATAATTTACTATGAGATAGATATCACAATACTCGCAGGTTGCAATCTCTACATCTCAATCAACTCTTAGACTTACCTGCTGTTAGTGCTACCTCTTTGAAGGGACTTCGTCAATTCGTGAACATTTTTACTGAACATTCACAAGCCTTGAAGGCATTAGGATGTGATGTGACTCAAAATAACCCACTTTTATCTGCATTATTGTTGCATAAACTTGACAATGAGCTCTGTAAAAAACCTGAAAGTTTTCGATCTAATGCGAATGAAGACTTTAGTCCTCACTCTTTACCTAGTGTGGAAGAAATAATAAAATATTTGAACATTGAGTGCTCGCAAACTGAAGACTTTAATATACACAACTTTCCTTTTGTGAACAAAAATATTTCATCACGGTTACAAACTCACAAAAACACGCTTTGGTAAAAAGGGTGAATTCTTCACACAGTGGTGTCTCTATGATCACGACACAAACCAGTTCTCAGTCACAGTCGGGAACTAATAAACACAACGCTTGGCAATGTTTTGCTTGTAATAAAACAGGTCACAAAATATATGCTTGTGATACGAGGGCCGTTCAGAAAGTAACCTCCGGTTGCTCATAGAATAGGAAGTGGAGGGGATAGTGCCACCATAGTAGCGTTGACGCGCAGGTCTCTTCAGTTGGCATCCAGCCGTGGTACTGTGAAGGTCGTCCGAGTGCTAGTTCGTTTTCTGTAGCTTGTGAAAATGGCGTCTGTCATAGAAAGTCCCGCCAAATGTAAGGTGCGATCTGTCATTCGATTTTTTACAGCCAAGCAGTATTCAGCGGCAGCCATTCATAGAGAATTGTGCACTGTGTATGGATCAAACAATCAACACAGATTCATACGTTGAAACTTTAAAAAACCTACGAAGGGCAATTCAGAACAAACGACGCGGTTTATTGTCGTCTGGCGTCATTTTCCTTCATGACAACGCCCGACCCCACAGTGCTCGAAAAACCAAAGACCTTCTTGAACAATTTCAATGGGATGTTTTTAGCCATCCACCATACAGCCCAGATTTAGCTCCCAGTGACTTTCATCTGTTCATGCACTTGAAGAAATGGCTGGGCTCTCAGAAGTTTGAGGACGATGAGGAACTCAAGAATGCAGTCTCTGGCTGGCTCAAGGCACAGGCGGCCGATTTTTATTCTGAAGGGATTTGTAAGTTAGTGGAAAGATATGATAAGTGTTTGAATGTTTTTGGAAATTATGTTGAAAAATAGCTGAAAGATGTAGTTTTAAGATGTATATAATTAAATATTTTTAATTATGTCTGAGTTTTATTTAAAGCACACCGGAGGTTACTTTCCGAACGGCCCTCGTACATTTAAAAGGAACTCACCTCATGAAAGATATGAATTAGTAAAAAAACACCAACGTTGTTTCTCATGCCTTGGTAATCACCGCTCGAAAGATTGTCAGTCTAAATCAACGTGTCGCACATGTAACAAGCGACATCATACAATGTTACATTTTGATGTTAATCTCTCTCGTCAACCCTCTCGAGATAGTCATACGTCCTCTAGACCTCAAGATCAACCTAATGTTACTTCTAGAGATATAGCTACAACTTCATCTCTCTTTGTCTCTTCTGCTGATGTATTAAATTGCTCTGCCCAAAATAGCTCTAACTCTCTCTCTTCATCTAATTATACGGTGTTACTCGGTACATCTTTAATTAAGCTAACCACCTCTCAAGGCATTTCTCATGTATTTAGAGCATTACTTGACACGGGCTCTATGTGTGAACTTCTCTCTGAACGTGCAGCTAATATCTTGAACGACAAGCGACATGCTTCAAATCTAAAAATATCTGGACTCGCTCAAAACTCCTCCTCTACAAAGGGAGCAATGTATCTAAATTTGGAAACGCTCTCTGGCCACACATTGGCCAACAAACATCAGTTTCATATATTAGACAAAATCTCCGTGGATTTACCACGCACTCGTATCGCTTCTGACGTGTGGGACAAGGTCAAGCCTTATACACTCGCTGACCCTTCCTTCCACTTACCTGGTGGCATTGATGTATTGATAGGTAGCTCTCTATTACCTCTAATTCTTACTCAAGAGAGTTATTCGCTTGGGCCTCACATGCCTCATGTGATAGGCACACACTTCGGCTACATACTCATGGGTCAAGCTCCTTGTGCTTCGACTACGGATGCTACGGTCAACTTTTCAATATCTCTTTTGTCTACTAGTGATGATCTCTTGCACTCATCTTTACAACGATTCTGGCAACAAGAAGAAGCACCACCCATCAGTGTTAAATCACAAGAAGAGATCACTTGTGACGAATACTTTGTAAGGACTCATACTCGTGATTCAACTGGTCGCTATGTTGTGCGACTTCCGTTCATAACGGATCCCTCTGCTCTTGGCCTCTCTCGGGGTACTGCTGAAAAGCGTTTATTGTCTCTTGAACAAAAATTTAACGCACAACCTCAGTTTGCTCAGCTTTACCGCTCTTTCATTTCTGAATATCGAGTTCTCGGTCATATGATCAAAATAGACCATGTTGAGGACACCCCTCACTATTATCTCCCTCATCATGATGTGTTGAAAGACTCCAGCAGTACAACAAAACTTAGGACTGTGTTTGACGCCAGTAGCAACACCAGTTCCGGTTACTCTCTCAATGACATTCTTTTCACCGGTAGAAAGTTACAGACTGATATTTGTGACATTATTTTGAACTTCCGGTCTCATAAAATAGTGTTTTCATGTGACATACGCCAGATGTTTCGTCAAATAAAAATCCATCCTGACGATCAACATTTTCAACTCATTTTATGGCGTGATGATCCTTCCACGAAAATATCTACATTCAAACTCACCACTGTCACCTACGGGATGAACAACTCTCCATACTTAGCAATTAAAACTCTGACTCAACTTGCGGAGGATGAAGGTGCTGACTTTCCTCAGGCAGCTAACTCACTACGTCATCATACCTACGTGGATGATATTGTCACTGGTGCAGACTCTGTGGAGGCGGCTCTTGAACTTCAAGACCAGCTCATCCAACTCCTAGGTCGTGGCGGCTTCGAACTTCGGAAGTGGGCGTCCAACTCCAACCAGCTCCTCGACAGGTTCCCTTCAGAACATCTAGAGACTCCTAGTTTCTTGCAAGAAGCACAACTTCATCAGTTCTCCATCCTGGGTATGCACTGGTCCCCTGAAGAAGATTGTTTTCGCTATGCTTTTCAATATCAAACAGACAAATTAACCAAACGCACTGTATTAAGCCTCACTGCAAAATTGTACGATCCCTGCGGTTTTCTAGCTCCATTAATCATGGTAGCTAAATGCTATATGCAGCTCCTATGGGCTCAAGGCCTAAAGTGGGACGATGCTCTCCCCCCTGATCTCGCCGATAAATGGCAATTATTTATTAATGACACTAGTCGTTATCTCTCTCAACTCAAGATGCCTCGAGCATTTCCGTTAGCCCACGCTAATGTAATTGAATTACACGGCTTTTCTGATGCCTCAGAATATGGTTATGCCGCAATAGTGTATTTCTGTTGTGAATATTCTAGCGTAGAAGTGACTGTGAGACAAATTTTGTCAAAAACTCGTGTGGCTCCTCTGAAACGTGTGACCCTGCCTCGTCTAGAACTTTGTGGAGCTCATCTTTTGTCTAAGCTAATTGATTATTGCCTTAGACAGTTTTCTCATCTCAACATTAATGAACTGACACTTTGGTGTGACTCTTCGGTAGTGCTCACGTGGCTACAAACACCCACCTACCGATTGAAAACTTTTGTAGCAAATCGTGTAGCTCAAATTCAAGAAATTATTCCTGGTCATCATTGGCGACACATTAAAGGTACAGAAAATCCCGCTGATTGTGCTTCCCGAGGTGTTCTTGCATCTAACTCGCCAACCACCCACTGTGGTGGCACGGCCCCTCATGGTTAAGTTTATCTAAGCCTCACTGGCCGATTCCTAACTTCACACCAATAGAACTTCAATCTGCGGATGAAATCAAGACTACACCTCTTAGTGTGCTCACTATAACTGGTTCCACTGAGTGGGAAATACTGTCTAAATATTCCTCATGGACGAAACTCATAAGGGTATTAGCATACGTGTTACGTTTTGTTAACTTGTGCTGATCAAAGAAAGAAATCTTTGGTCATTTACGCATCAGTGAACTGAATGCTGCTGAAGTAGTTGCTTTCAAACTAGTACAACGTTCAGCATTTAGTGAGGACATTAAATCACTGAAGAAAGACTCTGCGTGCTCCACTCTCTACAACAACGTTCCAAATGGAGCACTCCCCAGGAGAACCTCAAAATTGGAGATCTCGTCTTGGTGCAGTACCCGACACCACCTCTTACCTGGCCTCTTGGCCACCGTGCTTGTATGGGTGAGCGGGTGGGTCAGTAGCACCGTGCTTGTATGGGTGAGCGGGTAGGTCAGTAACACCGTGCTTGCATGGGTGAGCGGGTGGGTCAGTAGCACCGTGATTGTATGGGTGAGCGGGTAGGTCAGTAACACCATGCTTTTACGGGTGGGCGGGTGGGTTAGGTTAGGATACGTTCACCCTGGACCTGATGGCAATGTGCGAGTGGTTACAATCAAGACGTCTTCAGGGACTTACACTCGACCTGCAATCAAGGTCTTTCCTCTGCCACTAAACTAAGTGGACTCTTAACTTCTAAGAATTTAGTATAACTTAATAATAAGCTCTTTGTCATGTAACTCATCACCCTTTATATGTTGTGTGTAATCTTTTCATTTTCTCTCTATATTGAAGTTTATAACTTCAAGGTGGCCGGTATGTTAGGTAATAAGATAATTGTACATAGTTCATATATTCTATAGTTATAAGAATTGAATTTTGGTATTTCACATTCTCACCAAAGCCAAGGGAGAGAGAGGGTTATCTGCCCTCAGAATAGATATCACACCACCCCGAAACTTGAGCTCTCATTGGTGCTCAGAATTACACTCTCCTGAGGCGACGTTTTCGCCCCAGACAGCACGACACTCTCGGCGTGTAAGCAACTCTCTCGTTTAGTCTCAATGTGTAAGAACGCAAGAGACTCTCGTTGTGTACACATCTCTCTCGCGTGGTCTCTCTCTCTCTCGCCCAGACGGCAACAGACACTCGCGGTGTGTATGCAATTCTCTCGTAGTTTCTCTCTCCAACTCACCAATTTCTCTCTAACTTTGTTAACTTTCTCTAACTCTGTGCTACTCATCCAGACCTTCAAGAACTTCGTTTGTGCGGTACGTGATCGGTCTTCTGGACTTTCGAAATGCTCGTACTTCCGCGACTACTCTTCAGTGCTCTAGGACTGTGACCAAGGAAGGTGAACTGGATTACCACAAGTGTCTCCAACTACTCCTGTTGGATAAGTGTTCAACCAAGCTCTGTGGTGAGTCAATTCTCTCTCAGTAAATATTCTTAGTTGATTCTCCCGTCTGCTCCGGAAGAGCAGTGGTCCTCCGTGCTTATTAACATTCTCTACCCGCATTCACCCCCAGACAAATATGAATACCTATAATAATGTATATTATTATATCAAAATGTCCCTTCCAAAGATTTCCTAAACTACTCTATTGATAACGGCATCTTATGTATGTCATTATGATTGTGGGTATTTGAATATAGTTGCTGACCGTTTGACTTGTACTTATTTCAAGGAATAGTCGGCCTTAGTTTGTAACAATGACTACATTCGCTCATCTACACTCATCACACTCATTCGAAATCCACATTGGCCCATATCTTGACGATCGGCGTCTTATGAATAAATAAATGTAATCAGTTATAGATTTAACAGGTTACACAAAAACCCTGTTATTTTTGTAACTCCCAGTCACGATAAGGTTACAACAAACTTTATATAACTGTAACACATAGTAGTAATGGAGGGTAAATATAGCGCATTGAGAAGTAAACGGAACTGTAACTGAAATAGGAATGAAACTAGTTAAAGTTAAATTATTGATAACAAAACAAATTTTGAACGGTAACTCTGTAACATCAAACAAAGCCACAACGCCCGTAACTCATTATCATAACGTAATATAAGGCAAAACTTCAACTTCATAACGTTTGGATTCTTGGAACGTTATCTCGACCAGCCGTAATGAGGCTTCGAGCCGTTAAGTAACACAGGCCATATCAAAATGACTGTCTGGAAAGTCAACGGGTCGAGAGTAACAGGTTACAAAAATAACAGATTATTATAACACGTTTCCAGAACATAATAGAATTACATAAGAGGTTATCGAAAAAGTAACTTTAATTCCCATCTCTAGTGTAAATGTCAACAAAAACTCAAAACAAAATGGAAAACAAATCGAATCCACGGCTTGTAGTACATTTTATATTGGGACTCGTCGAGTTGGTATAATCTGCATTAATCGTTATTTCATTATTTTATTAGTCAAGGTGCTGGAAGAAAACTGTTCCAAGCATTCTATCTCAAATTATTATAGCTTTTCAATTTCAATAGTTTACGTTTCATGAGTAGTTTCTGTTACATATTGAACGCGATTTAATTAAATCTATCCGTAATTGTGAGTCTTAGAATAGTTTTAGTCATTAACTTTTAAAGGATGGATCTGAAATAAATGCAACTGTTAATTTCAAATGTTGGTAAAAGTTATGTAACAAAGTTTTGAAACGGTTCAATAACTGATTCTTTGTGTTCAGTCATCACGTTGTATATAACTGTGTGTAAACTAGTGACGGCTATTTGGAACAGCTTATTTGGACGTACCTTCTTTATAAATAATGAGAATACTTTTTGCCGTAATCGCCATGGCCGTACGATGAAGACTGGTGTGCGTGAATCATGAATCTGAATACTTCTCGAGAACGTCTCCGGTTACAATTACAATATTATGATAATATGTTAAATACAGTTGGCTACATAAAATATTTATCTTTATAATCTATTATAAATGGGACTTTTGTCTTGATTATAGCATTTTACACTCAAAAGATTTTAAACTCAACTCGATTTTTTTAAGTTTTTTAAAATCTCGAGTCGAGTTTGAGTTTCATAAAAACTTGAAAAAAAATTGAATTTCGAGCTACTCGCACACCCCTAGTTCCAGGTCTTACCTTTGAATATGACTACCATATCATCTGTGAATTAAAGTATCTTACTTGATATTATCAATTTATCTATATTATTGATATAAACTAAAAATAGCAGGTGTCCTAGAGTACTTCCTTACCCCCCAAAGTTTGCCTTTTGAGAATAACTTAGTTGATTATCCATAGATACAACATGAAACCTATCAGTTAGATAGCTCTTAAACCAATCTAATACTACACAATCTACTTCAGTTAATTTTAATTTTTTAAATAATTAATTTCTGTCAATACTATCAACCCTTTTGCCAAATCTATAAATGTAAATAGTATTTTATAATTATCGTTAAGTATGTTCCAGAGATAGGACATCAGCAACCTTAGAAGACAAGTTCTTTAACACCAGAGTATTAGTAAACAAGCGAGTCTCTCTCTCTCTCTCTCTCTCTCTCTACTAACCTGAAGAAAGTTCCAGTGGTACAAAAAAATTGTGATTATGTGATTCTTTTGTATTTATTTACTATTACGCTGGTGTTAGTGGACTTGTCTTCTAAGGTAAGTTTGCTGATGTCCTATCTCTCGAATATACTTAACGATGATTATAAAATACTACTGACAATTATAGATTTGGCAAAAGCGTTTGATAGTATTGACAGAAAATAAAAAATTAATTGAAGTAGATGGTGTGGTCACAGGACTAAATAAAATCCTGCCTAGTGCCTTTAGCCTAACCTAAAATAATTATCATTTAGTGAATCCATGATAAGTGTATTCATTTTATACAGCGCATCTGAAGTATTCCTTCCCTTACTGAACCTGTATTGAGAATCTGATATTAGACTGTTTATTTCTAAATAGGATTTAAACTGATTCTTGACAAGTAGGTAGTGCTCAAGAAATATCCTCATGGGACAAAAACAATAGCAATCCACATTACATCTTCCTGATCCCTGTAAACCACCCTCCATGAACTCGACTTACATAGCAATCTATCAATTGATTTCATAAAAATCACTTATAGGCTGGAATTGTAAACTACAGGAATTAGAACAGTATTTTTGTTTGTGTTTGTTGTTGCCGTTTCGCCGTGTAACGCCATAGGATATGCACGTGATTCTTACTGTATTCTTTCCTATGGGTACCGTGACAACAACACACTTTTGCATTATACAGATGCCAGTAGGTACACATTTTGTAATAACGAATGCAATAAGCACAATATAAATCAACATAAACCCCGTACGAAGGACAGGTACTGTGCTTTCTTTCTTTATAAAAGTTTTCAGTGACCAGCTTTCACTCCTTATTACGTAACCTTGGCGCTTTAATAACTTATAGAACAAAATTACCCTTTTTTTCATACAATGTTGATATGTCACTTTCTATACAATAAAGATTAGTAACAACATTATGGTTCATCAATCCTTCAAACAAACAAAACTCTAGACATGACATTACCATTTACTTAACATTGATCAGTGACTTTATCCCCACATTACAGTAAGTTTTCTATTAGTTGTGGATAAAACATTATTTTTTTTGTTTTTATTTTTAACTCCACTCGCCAGTTGACATGGTACTACAGGCAGGCCTGTGCGTCAACTTTATTGAACAAGTGAAGTACCGACCGTTGGCTCAGTGGGGATTCAAACCTTGGACCTTGCCCTCCGCAGTCCGAAGCCTTATCCACTGAGCCACCACGCCGGCCTCAGTGGATAAGGCTTTGATTAAGACTTTTACTGAACAAAGAGGTAAGTAAAATATGCATAAAATTACATATATAATTCAATATTCACAAACATGTAAGGATTATTTCAGGTTCCAAAATAGAATACCTTTAGTCTAAGTTCTTGTTCCATGGCTCTAACGGAGCCCCACTCTGCCAGTTGGCGGAGAGCATTGGTAGCAATACCACCCTCCTTCCAGACAGTGAAGCTAGGACCATGAGACCCTCCAATGATGTCACTGAAGTGTGTCAGCCAAAGACTGAATGGAAAGTCCTTTGGGTGAGTGACATTTGACCACAGCCCTTCAAAAACAAACTGGAAAGCAAACACAATTATTTGTACATAATGATATTGCATAATGGATTGCACATATATAAAAAATGCATTACACTAAAGTAATATAAGTTATCATGTTATACATAATTAGTGACTGCTTTGATTAACTGTTTTCTCTTCAAAGTAACAGTATTTTTACTATAATTTTATAGAAACATAATTCAATTAGATATTTGATACATATTATATCCATAAATATCAACAGGTTTTATTAAAATATATTATGTAATATTGTTTTAGCAACTTTTTTCATACAATTAATAAATAGCTGTTTCCTGCCAAGGGTGTTGGCTCTGACTAAATACGGACCCATCCACCTTGAATAAATTCCTTCCATCCTCCCTGTCTTTTCCTTTCTCTCACTAAGAGATAATCAGTCTCTAATTTATCCTGTAAGTGTGGGATTTACAGTTAACAAATTCATTTTGCTCTTTTACCAATCTCACACTTGCATTCTTTCCTCCAAATAACTCTGCAACATCTTTTATACGATTGCTTTTAATAGCTACGCAAACTCCGGAAATTAATTCTCTACTATTTAAACCAATTAATATAATTACAAATTACAAACTATCTGCTCAGGGCTTGTTTCACTTCCTCTTCACATATGGCCCAGGATAGTCGTCTAGTACAAAAAATGAATAAAGGTATTTGGAGGACATTTTAAACACATATAATTTATAGGCTGAATTAACTTCAAGGATATTACTTATATCTGTAAATGACAAGAATTAAGAACTTTTATAAACAAGAAACAATTGTTATTTAAGAACATTGATTCTTTGGTGTTCAAAAAGAATCGGGATGGCTTTATATTTTGTTAACCATTGTTTATAAAGAAATAAGACTTATCACGTTTATACTACAACTAAAGATCAACTGTTTTACCCCATTAACAATTTTCCATCACCAATGGGGGCAGCACGAATTAAGTCAAAATGAGAGCATAGGTCGAGTTGCTCATGAAATTAATGATCTTTATTTGGAAGACACAATACCCCAGAGGTGACCTCAAAAAGTTGTACCAATACAAAAAGGCATCAGTTTAAATTTACTGCCTTGATGAAAATGTCTTAGTTTAACGATTGTAAATTAAAACAGTATTTTGTAAAACATCCATACTGTGCCTAAGAATATATTTTTTTAAGCATTTAAAAACAGAAGTAGAGGACAGACTAATATTGTATAACACCGTTAGCTGCAGGTAACATAGATCTATGTCGTGCTCACATAGATCTATGTTACCTGATGATGTATATGAACGCCATTCGACAAATGCAAGTATTTTGTGTCAATTGGAAACCAGCATTGCATGAGAAACTATACATCAACGATAGCGTGGTCACTACACTGTAAACATTCCATTTCATTATTTTTGGCGTGGTGTTTTTATTTTTGTATCTGAATTGTACATGGAGTATATATATATATATATATATATATATATATATATATATATAGTAAATGTTTCTTTTTCTTTACTGTAGGTACGAGGCGTGTTTTTAAAGTAAGTACCGTTTTGGAATCCCGCCGCTGTAGCGCTGCGGTCGGCGTTCAGTGCATGCGTGCTGTGTACTAATATCTGTTGGCAAGCCACAGCCACCATTGTGGATCCATTTGACCTTATTTTAGGTCACTTATGACTGTTTAAAATTCATCCTGCGATTAAAAATGCCGCCAACCGTAAAACACGTTGTGATAAGTTTTCGTAATGCTAAGGACATGAAAGCAGCTGATATTCATCATGAGTCTATTACCATGATAATTTGGTTTTAAAAATCGTAACCATCACGATTTTAATGATCTATGAGTGTGAGAGATCTGGTTAAAAGCTTGTTTTTTTAATTCTCACCAAACATTTGTTTTTTGATTTTCCGTCAGCATTTTGGGAATCTAGTGTAAGCATAACTCTCAGTACTTCAAACGTTCTGTCACAATTTCATATATCGCACTTTTTGACACTTGAAGACACTACATAATGATGCAGTTGTAAAGCGTCTGTTTTTTCTGACTTTTTTCATCAACATTTTGCACCAAGGCATCAGTAATGAGTGAAGGTTTTTCACTTCGTACCTCATCATGCACATTCCTACGACTACCTTAAAAGCTCTTGCACATTTCCAAACAATCCCATCACTCATTCTGTTTTCTCAATAAACTTCACAGATCTCTCGATGAATATCAGCTGCTTCCAAGCCTGTAGCGTTACGAAAACTTATCATAACATGTACTTTACAGTAAGAAGCATTTTTAATCGGAGGATGAGTTTTAAACAGTCATAAGTGACCTTAAATATTGTTGAATGGATCCGTAACGGCAACCGTGGCTTGTCAACAGATAGTAGTACCCAGCACGCATGCGCTGAACGCCGACCGCAGCGCTACAGCGGCGGGATTCCAAAACAGTACTTACTTTAAACACAAGCCCCGTATTTAGGTTATTTCTAATGTTTATAACATGGCTGGACCCTTGCGAGGAGTCCTTTTTTAACAGACTATCCAGTGAGTCATAATAAAGTAAGTTTAGAGTTCAAAGTAGGGATGGGTCTGTCTCTAAAGTCGGTTCTTGGTTCTATCGGTTATTGACAAAAGAACCGGAGCCGAAAAACAATGGGAAAATCTCAGTTCTGCGGTCCTGTTATAATAAAACATAAATGGGAGATAGCTTTCATATCAGAAATGTTTCAGGTGTGTAAAGTGCTGATAAACAGAACAATCAAATGACATCCAGCCACAAGATAAACAATATATCTTTGTCAGAAATGATCTGAAGGCCACTTCCTTATCAGTACTTCAGTACATGATTTGGCTACAAAATAGACAAAATATCCAAGTCAGAAAATATTCGCCTATAGTCTGGCCACTTTCTCATCAGCATGTGAAAAGAGACAGATAATATTAATGAATAGTAATTCACACGCAAAGGCAGTGAATTAAAGCCATTCAGTTTTTGTTCAAGAGTTCAGTCATCCTTTCGCCTGAGCTCCACCCTTGTTTACTGTATCATGACTCTTATCACTTCCTAACTGTGATAAAAAAACACCTTGTGGAAACATACCACTCTGTTTACAACTCATCTAACATTCTGAAATTAATTATGTTTCTAGTTGTATTGTGTATTTTGAAAAATAAAAGGTTTTTATGATGAACATAAGATATTAGAGTTTATTCATTTAGATTGTAATGAAAAAACAATGCACACAAAACCTAGGGAATTGGATTTAAAAATACAATTTTAAGATTATTATTGTATCTAAACCAAACAAAATGTGTCTTTAGCATTTTTATTTTAAAATGGTCAAATTTTATTATTATTATTTTTTACAAAGTTTAAAATTGGATTAATGTGTTCAGTAAAATGTTTAAAATTGCATTGACTTAACATTTACTGACCCAAAACAGTTTATTATTTCTTAAATTTAAAACATAATGTATACTGTAACTATCAAAAACATTTATGGTATTATTGGCTGTATAGTTTTTTATGAATGTGAGTAGCATTTATATTTTCTTAATTCAGTACTATCACTAATTGAGAAAAGGACCAATAGTTAATAATTAATAGTTTTATTAATAATTTGAATAATTAATACTAATAGTTTTTTTCAGTAATTAATAACAATAATTTTGTTTTAAATTAATTATATTATTATTTGTTTCTGCTGTTTATTTTTAACGTACTACAATTACATCAACCTCTTAAATTTAGATGTGGTAATTTCAATCAATTGTTGTGATTTGTTTTTGAGCGCATTTATTACTAAACCAGTACTAAAATGGCAGGTTATTTTTCAATTTTCTCTAGGCTTATAAGTTTTGAATTTTTTTCAAGGTAAATTTTAACTGCATACTAATTTGAGCATTATATTCCATTAAAGTAAAATGTATATTGTTTTAAATTTAAAGTGGATACTTTTTGTGCAAAAGTGTAAACAATCATACCCTGAGAATACAATTTTCTAGTTATTGGAAATATTGTATGTCATTTTATAGATTTTTAGGGTGTCGCCTACAGATTCATATTGGAGAAATTGCCAAAATACTATGCACTTTTTTTACTGACTGATTCCACATAATTTGTTGATTCACTAGCGTAAAGGTATTAGACAAATTTTCTGAGACTTTCTCAAAAAGTACTTAGAACCAAGAACCGGGAACCGAGAACCCATTTCAGTAAAGAACCCAACAGGAACCCATCACTAGTTCTAAGTCATAATGGGAGATTCATTTTACTCTACTATGGCTTCTAATGATGAATAAATAAATTAACTGAAATGAAATAAACCGGTGGGTTGTAGAGGATTAAACATTTTAAACACCAAACATAAGAGCTAAAATTATTGTATGGATTGCACATAAATCAATTTTACTTGTTAAAATATGTAAGCGTTCGGCCAAGGTGCTGAACCGGGCAAGGCAGCTCAGCACCATGTGATGCCCAATACCATGCACCCTGACAGTGAATCAAAAGCCACTTTTTCCCTAAATTCTTTTCTCCTGAATTTATGCAAACTTAAATAGTACATTAGATCAACTCCACTTAAAAATACCTTATACTTGGCCTGATCACAAGCGCAGCACTGGTCTGAAGTCTCTGGTTCTGAGTTGGTTGTTTTAACTGTCAGCTCACAAATAGTCTGGCTCAGCTTTCCATCATCTGCATACCAGTTGTATTCATCCACAAACACCATAGCTCTGTACAGAGATATTTACAATGTAGTTTTAATTTTTATAATTTATCTAATATGATGACTGTCCACAAAATAACATAGACTGATTTTGGTTGTGCAGCCAAAAAAATTCAAAAACACAAATTTTTTTTTATTTTCAATTACTTATTTTTGTACTTAGAGGCTACTGAATGTGTCACTTTAACCAATGACATTTTAGGGGTGTGAGTTCATCTTGGAAACGGTTTGGATTTACAAAACCAAATTTTAAAATTAAATATAACCAACCTAACATATGTTATTAATATGAGGAAGACAAAGGTTGTTGGACATTTGCCATCATTACGTGAAAATACCAATCATGATGTTTCAATTTGGTAAAACCCAAATATTTTTCAAGTGCTAAAAACTAAATTACATCTACACAAGCATTGTTATAAAACTATGTTCTTAAACTAATAAACTTATCTACATTAATAATTATCTACATTTTAACCTACATCCTAGAATGGGGTACAGCAAAATGAAATTCTACTAAACATAAAAAAATGTTAACTGGGTGAAATTAATATAACCAATTAGGCGCTCCCAAAATCACGATATCAACGAAAAAATGTTAAAACACAATTAAATTAATATTCCAATCAGACTGAAATTAGATTACATTAAGTAAGCATAAATAAATATATGGTATCTGAAAAACACTATTAATTTAAAATTACATTAAGAATGCACAAAAATGATATATGTGACTCGGAAGGACTGAGACTACTATTACAATTACATTTTACTATTACAATTACATTTTAACCTGAAAAGACAACAATTAGTAGGAATAAAACAATACAATAATCAAATATTACAAAATGATGAAGTCTAAGACCCGCAGTGAAAATGGCGTCTAGACGTCCCAGGCACGAAGTGAGGATGATTCAATCCAAATGCAGTGTCTACGAAGATCCCTCCAAGGTGATAAAACACGGGGACAAAACAAACTTACACTCTACACTTCACAAGAACCATCCACTGACTGACTGGTCAGAGACGTACACTCCGAGATCGCCAGGAATGCAGTGACTCAGGTACGGGAATGGAGGGGCATGGGGTGTTTTGTTGTTGTAAGTGCAGATGGTATAGGATTATGATTAGATGATGTCATTAGTGTACTGAACTTTTTATCAAGTGTGTTTTTAAGTAAAGGTTTAAAACTGCTATGCTCTACTTTGACTAATTACTTGTTCATTATTTAGTTTCATAAAGGCACCTTCAATGAATTTACGTTTATACAAATGTGGTTCCCTGTGAAGTATTTTAGTGTTATCCCAGTTAAATCTGTGTTCATTGTTCAGCTAATTTAGAATGTGTAGTGTCTCCTGTTTTAATGTTATTTTTGTGTTCTTTTAGCCTAACTTTCAGTGGTCTTTTTTTCCCCTATGTATTTTTCATTGCATTCACAAGTAATGCAATATTCTACATTTTTGGAGGATTGCTCCTCATTCTTTGGTTTAGTTTTAGTTAAAGACTGTCTTAATGTGTTTTGTGTGTTGAATGCTGTTCTGATTTTGTATTTCCTAGCTATGCGTCTGATTTTTTCTGAAAGGTTAGGCGTATATGGAATGGACATGAATGCTTTAGGTTTTTCTGTGTCAGTGGGTGTTTGGTTACGTTTTCTTATTTGCTTGCATTTGTTTATGAGAGACTGAGGGTAGCCATTGTTTATGAAATCTTTGGAGACATTTTTGAGTTCATTATCTAGTTTAGTTTTGTCTGAGCATATGGCTCGGGTCCTATCAAAGAGAGAGAAGGCTACACCTTCTTTAACAGTTTGTGGGTGGTTAGAATTGAAATTTCAGTATTTGCCTGAGTGAGTTTGTTTTCTGTAGACTGATGTTTTAAGGCTTGTTTTGTTTTTTCTACATTTACATCCAAAAATGATAATTTATTGTTTACTTCTTTTTACATGGTGGGTGAAACCTTGTTCAAGTGTTTTAAAATTTTTTCTAAATTTGGTTCACCATGACTCCAGCAGACAAATGTGTCGTCCACGTACCTAAGGACCAAACCTTAGGTTTGAGCTTAATGCCTTTGCCAATAAGGAGTTTTGGCAAAGGCATTTTTCCTGAGAGCCTGAAGTTAAGTTAAGTGGTACCTATTTTGAAAGACAATGACTCTATAAAACTAGATAACATAAGACCAATCACCTTGCTATCTGTATTCTCTAAGGTATTTGAAAAAACAATTATTATTTATCAAAGACTCCATAGTTATCAAAGTTAAATTTTCTTAATCCACACCAATTCGGTTTCATCAAAGGAAAGTCAACTAAGGATGCATTATTTAAAGTATCAGACATAATTTATAACAGTTCAAATTCTAAGCTTAAAGTAACAGGTTTATACATTGATTTCAGGAAAGCTTTTGATATGGTTGATTTTGATATTCTTTTAGAAAAGTTAGAAGCTATAGATATAAAAGGTACTGCTTTAGGTCTTTTCTTTTGGGGAGGAGACAGCAAGTAAAAATTGGAAACACCTACAGTTCTATAGTTTTAGTATAGGGAGGTGTCCTCAGGGGTCGGTTTTATCTACAATATTATTTTTAATTTTTATAAATGATTTATTGAATTTAAATATTAATGGTACAATTATTGCAATTGCCGATTATATTTCAATGTTTTACATTAATAAAGATCTGGGTATTATTGGTAAACTAATTAATAGTGGCCTGCTTATGCTTAGAGAATGGTGCCTTAATAATAGAATGTAAATCAATGTAAACAAAACAAAATATATCAATTTTGATTTCTTAAGATTTGACATACCATTTCCTATCAAATACCATTCTAGAAAATGTGTTCTACATTTATGTGACTGTCAGGCCTTAGAAAAAGTAAATAATATAAGTATTTAGGTGTTATTTTCGATGACAAATTGACATTTCAGCAGCACAACTTCAATTTACACAAAGTTCAGAGGTTATCAATAAGGAAATTTTACTTCTTAAGAAACTTCTGCAGTGCATCATTATTGAGATCTTTATATTTTGCACTCATTAACTCTAGATTAAATTATGGTATAACCTTTCGGGGAGGAACTTATAAATTTTTAATAGAAAAACTCAGAATTACACAGAATTGAA
Source organism: Stictocephala bisonia (assembly GCA_035578905.1). Lineage (NCBI taxonomy): Eukaryota > Metazoa > Arthropoda > Insecta > Hemiptera > Membracidae > Stictocephala > Stictocephala bisonia. The sequence continues at coordinate 749,754 of JAQJVL010000388.1, read as the reverse complement.
TCGTTTATTGCAGAAACCACATAACCAACATTTTTTGAATTTTAGGGAAATCAAGAAAAACCTAATTTCCAAAAAAGTAACAAACATTTTAATTAAGTAATTTTTAATTGTTAACTACCAAGGTATTTAAAGTCGTGGATGTCGATCTTAATCATCAGGGCTGACATACCACTTAGAAAAAAAAATAAATAATTTTTTTCACTTATGGTGTTTCTGCAATAAACGCTGTTTTAAAATAAAATTATAATTTGTTTAGTAATTTTCTGACAGATTTGCAGGTGTGGGCACATTGAAAAACAAAAATATGAATAAGACACTTTATTCAAAGATGGAACTCATTAACTAGCATAAAAACATGAAAAAATTTACATTTTTTCGGACTTAACCTACTCGTCATCTTCATTGGACCCCTCAATCATTTCGGCATCTGTTGTTGGCCATTGTAACAAAGCATTGTAGAAGTCTTCATACCCTGTGGTATAGTTGGTCAACTTTTTGATATCATTGAGCTTTGCCTTTTTTGATATTTATCTGTAACGAAGAAATCAACTTGTTGGTTCTGCAAAGATAAGTCCTGACTGGCTAGCATATTTACAAAAAGTGTATATGCTTTTGATATTATTTTTATTAACTAATAACATTATGTTCATTATTATTGTAAAACAAAAATAACTTCATTGTTTTCTTTTAATTATTTCAAATAAAATTGTAGAAATAAAAAAATGTCTTACCTGTCCTTGGGGGCAGGTAACTGCAGTTGGTAGTTCCGGTGGTTTGTCACATTTCAGGAGGGTGAATGTGGACTCACGTAAGCCATCAATGAACTCCCTTACTACTACTTTCCCTTGCGAATGTGAGGAGAACTGGAACTGTCTGTAAGTGGATATTTTAAATGGTTCTTTGTCCTTCTTCGGGATGGCTCTTCCTGCTGTTTCATCGGAGGCTGAAACTGTCTTTTTGTAGTATGCAGGCCACCAGCTTTTGAAGTTTAATATTTCATTGGTTTTCACTTCATGGACTTTGAATCGACCAGAATTACGCCTCTTTGCTTGAGAAGGCTCATCAATATCTGAACTTTCACTCATGTCTTTATAACCACTACAACAACTTATACTTAAAAACGCATTAACAACCAAGAAATCAGCCCGGTATAAACGGTAGTAAACAAACAGTACACCACTGACCTATAGACAGGAAGTAAAGAGCACATGGCAACAATGACAGCCACGGCTGCCAACATTGCTCAACACAAAAAATTAATTTACTCTGAGTTTGTTGCAGAAACCCCACAACTGCAGTCACTTGAGGGGTTTCTGCACTAAACGAATGATTCGATGCCCAGTTTGAAGCCTTTAGGATAGTCACAGTTGTGTGATTTCTGCACCAAACGGTGTATTTCAATTTGTACATCATTAATATACTAAAAAGTCAAAATCGAAAAAAATGTTGGTTATGGGGTTTCTGCAATAAACGATTCAATTATTTATTACGTATAATACTAAAGTAAGCGAGAGAGTTCTTTTCCTCCATATTTACAAAATAATATTTTACTAATTCAATGTTTTTTTTATTTTTAAGGTCCTTAGGTTATTTTTTATTAGGAGCGGAAATGTGTCAACAGATTTATATTATCATACTCACTTTAATATCAACAAGCAATTTCGCCTACCTAAAGTTAATAGATCAATTTTCCACCATTCCTTTTCCTACTTAGGACCAAAGTACTACAACCAATTACCTGTAGATATAAAAAATGCCAATAGCATAAAACAATTTAGTAAAAATTGCTTGGCTTTTATCTTTACAGAATCCTGATTTTTTATATAACATCTTACAATAGTAATTCATAGTAAAATTATTCAACAACTTATCATCTGTCATATAGTTACATTTAATAATAGAATAAACCCTTTCATTCTATTAAAGCTATCCCTTTCAGTAATTAAAGCTTCTGGTCAATATTGAATTGTATAATTATTGTTCTGTTTTTGATTGTAAATGAATATTCCTTTTTTGTTTTAAAAGTAAATTGAACTATTTGTCATACATACCACAATAGGCGATTTTTTTTGTTTTTATTTAATATTCTAATGCTAGACTCAAATATATTATAAGTTTATAATGTGTTTTATATATATATATATATATATATATATATATATATATATATATAAAACTGGCCATATTACTGGTTACTGGTATGTTGGTTATTTTTCAAATCAACCAAATGTATTGATGTTATAGTCATTATTGATTGGAAAAATATGGAAAAATAAATAATTTATTAATTTATTTAGTTTGATATAATATTTAAAAATTTATAAAATATCTTAATTTAACAATATTTAAAGAGTTAAATATTAACACTCAACAAATTATAAGTTGTCTTAAGGACTAATAGTTCAGTTGTAACTGTGACTGTTTTGACTAGTGAGGTTATTTTCTGTCTGTAACTGTCAATTGTCACTACTCCCACTACTTCAGAGCAGATTTGAACACTAATTAGCTGTTGATCCTGCAACAGCTGTTTGTTTATTTTAAATCATTTGAGGTCTTTAAACATTGTTTTAAATGTGATAACCAATTTTTACTAAATCCGTTTTCTTTACAATATTTGTTGTTATCTTTATTTATTAACAACTTCTGTCAAAAACTCAAGGCAGTGTACTGCTGATATTATTCTTATGATGAGTGGATATGAAATGTTTATATATTAAGTAATCTTGGGGACCACATGTATATTATATTAGTGGTAAATTATCCAGAGTAATTCATTTGTTAAAACGATTAACTTACTGTGTGCATCAAAATTAGATTAGATCGGCTTAATTTGCTTACTTCCAGTCAATATTTAGATATGGAATAATCTTTTATGGGAATTGCAGAAGGATGGAGGAAATCTTACTTCTGCAGAAAAGGGCTATAAGAGCAATCTCAAATTTAGGTCCTATAGAAAATTGTAAACCCCTATTTGTTAAATTGAATATTCTAACTGTCATAAATATTTACATCTTTGATTTGATTTTATATGTTTTAAGAACTCCTGGTATAGTTAAAAAAGTGCTCATCAGTATAAAACTAGGATTAAAGATCATGCTACTATTAATTTTGTTAGATTACATAAAACTTCAAACAGCCATAATATAGTTTCACTTAGAGTTTATAATAAATTAACCAACTTGATTGACAAGTATTCAGAAAAATCTTTCTGTAATAAATTTTTTAACTGGCTCCTAAAGAACTCATTTTATTATATTGACAAATTTTTTAATATTCCTAATATTGATTTTTGATTCATTCCAGTTAATAAACTTATATAATTAGCTCCTAAAGCAGCCTTTAAATTTAATCAACTTTTTATTTATACCTATTTTTTATTTAATTAATTAAATAAACTTTAAAGGTATGTAATTGCTCATAATCAATTAACTTATTATTATTTTTTCTATCTATTCATGTTTTGAATTTATATTCTTAAGAATCTATTGACTAGCATAGACGTGCTGTACATATGACTTTGTCAATGCTATAATAGTTGTATGACAAATAAATAGAATTTGAATTTGAATGGAAATAATGCAATTAATTAACCAATTAAAGTATTTATAATTGCTTAAAACATTTTAATATATATATATATATACAAAACAAAATAAGTTTTTCTTGTGTGTATAAGCCTTGACTATTATTGGTCAGAGATATTAGCCTGACTGTTCTACTATTAATTTTAATCTACTTGAGACCATGAATTAAAATGCTGAACATCAATATGATAAAAGAAACAGCTAATACTCATGAAAATAGTGATCTTAAAGTCAGTGACTTAGTGTTCGCTAAATAAGAGGTTACCCCTTTTAGCCTGTGAAAGTATCTGATATAAACAAGGAAAAAACAGGAACACTGTTAAGTGTGAAGTCATTTTTTACTCAATGAAATTGCACTAATTAATAAAACTAATATATATAATTTAATAATTCATTAAATTTAATAAATTTAAATATCCACTGGATCATTTTGTAAATAAATATAAAGAATCTCATAAGAAAGCTCTCTGTGAGATAGGAAAAGCATGGGAAAACTCAATGAAGTCTAAAAGAAACTCATTCACCTTTGGCATTCAGGAAACCACTTTGAACAGTAAAAAAAATTGTTCAGGGAAACAATAATTTCCCAGTGTTTATTACACCTCTACTAGGTGAAAAGTCTTCAAATGAAATAGCTCAATCACAATCTATACAAAGGTATTAGTAAACTTAACTGAAAAAAAAAAAACAGGTAGCAACCAGAAGTATAGTACTATTAACACTAATAACATGCTTATTAGCCAGGCATTATTAGAAAGTCAATGGGTCACAGATGATACCATCCGACTTTACTATGACAGATTAACATCTTCTGTTTTGCGCTCTAAAGAAAGTGAGTTGCTTCTGAATCCAGTGGTAACACTGGCAATTAAATGCCTCCAAGATATTTAATTGCAATTTCACCTGACACATTTAATAATTTTTTTGTAAACTCTGTTAATGAAATTAAAACTAAAGTAAGTACAGATACTAGATATAGTTCAGAGGAGCTCATTCAACTTGTTTCAGTAAATTCTCAAGATTTTTTATGGAAACAAATAACTCCAGAATATATAGTTACTACAACCGGCAAACTTAAAAATTCTGATAGTTGCGATGTTTACCTTATTTCTATTTATTTGTTAAAATAAATAATAATGTCTATCACCACTTCTCTATCCTACTGCTTTAATCTCTGTCTCATGGAGGAGTATTTCCTGATGAGTTTAAGGTGTCGCGAATATGCCCAATTCTTAAAAAAGGCTCAAGGGACAAGCCGCAGAGCTATCATCCAATTTTTATAATTCCATCATTATCAAAATTATTTGAAATTTTTATCTGTGAACAACTAAGCGCCTATTTAGAAAATAATAAATTTTTAAGTGATTCACAATTCGGATTTATAAAGGGAAAATGCACAGTTGATGCTGTAGATATGCTGGTGCACGAAGTGCTATCAGCTTTTGAAGGAAAAGCTTTCGCCCAGGCAACCTTCTGTGACCTGAGCAAAGTTTTTGAATGCGAAAATCATTCTGAATTATTAATGAAATTGAACTGCTAAGGTATTAAAAATACTCATCTCAAATTTTTTTAATCCTATTTCTTTAATCGTAAACAAAAAGTTTTTGTAGACGGTGAGTGGTCTCAAGAGATAGAAGTCACAAATGGTGTTCCTCAGGGATAGGTCCTGGGACCCCCTTTTATTTAATTAGCAGAAATGATCTTCCAAATTTGTAAATAGTAAAACTTATCTTTATGCCGAGGATTCAACCTTTTTTAATTCAAATTCAAACATTGAACAACTTAAATCGCTATGTGAAAGCACACTAAAGAAAGCATCTGAATGGTTCAAATCAAATGGATTTCTCTTAAAAGAAGTAACATTTTCTTTAAAACTGGTCAGTGAAAACAATTTAAATGATAATTCAATGACAGTGTTAGATTTTTAGGAATTTTTATAGACAAAACTCTATCTTGGGGACCACATGTAGATTATATTAGTGGTAAATTATCCAGAGTAATTCATTTGTTAAAACAATTAACTTACTGTGTGCATCAAAATTAGATTAGATGAGCTTATTTTGCATACTTCCAGTCAATATTTAGATATGGAATAATCTTTTATGGGAATTGCAGTAGGATAGAGGAAATCTTACTTCTGCAGAAAAGGGCTATAAGAGCAATCTCAAATTTAGGTCCTATAGAACATTGTAAACCCCTATTTGTTAAATTGAATATTCTAACTGTCATAAATATTTACATCTTTGATTTGATTTTATATGTTTTAAGAACTCCTGATATAATTTAAAAAAGTGCTCATCAGTACAAAACTAGGATTAAAGATCAAGCTACTACTAATTTTTTTAGAGCAGATAAAACTTCAAACATTCAAAATAACAATATCACTAAATTATCCAATGATCCTACATTCCAAAATAATCTCAGACAAACTAAAAACAGAATAAAAAACATTTTTTCACAACATAAAAAAAACAATTAAATATGATCAAACCCTTAGCTCCCGTTCTACAAGACTTACCAAAAATCCACAAAGAGAACTGTCCTATTAAACTTTTGGTAAATTTTCAAAATGCTATAACTTACAAATGAGCAAAATACATTGAAAAGAAAATTAAACAACATTATAAGTTCAGTACCAACATTGTATTGAAAAAAAATATAGATTTAATTGATAGGATCAAAGATTTAGACATTCCTACTAATAGCAAATTTGTTTCATTTGATATAACAAATCTATATATTAGCGTCCCCTTTCAAGAAACTGTACAATTGATTAAAGTCAATCTAACAGAACAAAATATTCATCACAAGAAATTGAAGAAATAATTGTTCTATTGAATGACAAAAGACACAATTTCAAAAAATTTACTTTCTGATAGATTATTAAAGTTTACGTATTAATCATGCCAAGAAAATATATATATATTATTAATAACATCAGCTGTGAACAATTTAATACATCATAATTGGTTTATTTATATTGTTTTAACCTTGCATGACTTATAGATGATGACTTATGATGACTTTATAGAAAATGAAACAGAGTATAAAACACTCAGTAGCGACACTCCCATTACATTGTTGTGGGACTAGTGAGACGCTAGCGCTCCTAATGGCAGGAGCATACAACACACCCCCAATACTGTTGTTTTGTATTGTGTCTTGCAAATAAGTTGAATATATCAATAGGAAAAGGGCCATGACAGATCATTTGACATTTACTATTAACAGTTGTGGATGTAAATACAAAGCAGAAATGTGTTCTTTCCTGCTCCCGTAGCTATGACTGCTAGTGCTGTGCTTGTCGCTACTGGGTGTTTTATACTGTGGTTGAAATGTAAATCGTACAAAACAAATATGAAGAAATGTGTTAAAGGTATTTATTATTAATATTTTATTTGAAACAAGTTTAGTTTTTAATTCAGAAATTGTAAATTGTACTAAAGAAGATTGTAAATTAAATATTTCTAATAGTTTACATAGTAGTTTTAATGGTATTGTAGGAACAAATGGTTTTTTAGAACATATTTAACATCACAATTAAATAACTTTTCATGTAATGTAAATTCTTAGTGTATGCCATGCATGGAGGACCAATAATCTGCTAGGTTCAATGTGTTATTCCTGAATAATCAGAGGTTAAAGAGGAAGGCTTCCGAATTGGAAAGTTTCTTGATAGATATGAATCTTTCAGCAGTCTGTTTAACAGAGCACTGGTTGACAAAAGACGTAATTAGTAGTTCTCACCCTATAGGATTTTATTGTGCTGCTGATTTTTCTAGATCAAAACAAAGTAAGAGGTTACTTGTAAGAGGTAAGACTTGTATATTTGTTAGTAATAAACTGAAGTCTAGAGAATGTGATGTGACAGAATGTTGTGAGGAATTGCACTTTGAAGTGGCAGCTACAATTTTAGATGAATGTAAAACTGTAGTAGTTTCAGAGTATCATTCCCCTAGTGGTAATCCACATGAATTTCTATTTAATTTGGAAAAAACTTAGTTTTTACTATGAAGTAGACATTTTACAATATAATATTAGATTTCAACAGCCATTTTGATATTACAAAAATACTTAAACTGCAAAAAACCTTCTTAACATTCTAAGACAGTTTAACTTTTCAACAAGAATGGAATTAGAGGTAAAAATGTCCTCGATAATGTTTTTATTTTTAACAAACACTTAAATCTTTCTAGTTTAGTGACGTTGCCATTTCCCTACTCAGACCATGATGGAATGCTTGTTAATTAACTTCAAAATAATAGAGAATTTAAGATTCAAAAGGTATTTCACAACAACTAAATAGTATTCAAACCATGGTACTACAACAAAAAAATGTAGAACCTCTCTCCTTACTCCTGGCTTCATATGATTAGTCATCTTTGTTAAACACTATTTAGTAAAATTTTTGATATTATCTTTAAAAGTTTAATTATTATAAAGTTGGTACCAAGGTAAATAATATTAAAATAAATCAGGATAAATATACACAGGATTGGTTTACAACCGAATTAGCTGCTATGAGGGAAAGGCTCCATTTTTTGGATAGATTGAGAAAATGTACAGTTAAAGAAGCAATACAAATATAAACTTAAGTTATAGTCAGTTAAAGAGTAAATATAAACATGCTACTATTAAGGCTAAACATGCTAAAAATGCTGAATGTATCCATAATAGTAAAAATAAATGCAAAGCTGCCTCTGGAATATAGTAAAAAACAGTGAGGCGAGTAGCAAACTAGACATTTGTAATATTGAGCCTGATGATTTTAGCACATTTTTTCTTGAATCAATAAAAGAAACAAAACACAAGGTTGCCAATCTCAGTCTTGCATTTGATTAACTTATGGACATAGGCTCCAATGATAGTTTGTTTAATTTTAAGTGGACATTTGTAACACCAAATGATGTATTGAGTGCTGTCAAGGAAATGAGCAATTCTGAAAGTCTTGACATATACAGCATAATCTATTGAAAAGTATAACTGCTGGTGTGGCTGAGCCTTTGGTAGTGTCCATTAATCATTTGTTTAGCGATGGCATATTCCCTGATCAACTCAAAATCTTTCGAGTTTGCCCAATTTTTAAGAGGTGTCTGATGGACCAACCTTAAAGCTACAGGCCAATTTCTGCAATTCCTGTACTAGGTAAATTGATTCAATCAATAGTTTGTAATCAAATTACCTCCTTTTGGGAAAACTGTAACCTTTTGCACCCTTCAAATTCGGTTTTAGAAGGGATAAGTCTACTTTTAATGCTTTGAAACAGTTAGTTTGATATATCCACTCATCTTTTGAAGACAGGAGCTTTGCTCAGGCTAATTTCTGTGACCTGAGCAAAGCATTTGATTGTGTTGAAAGTAATATTCTTGTTTCCAAAATGAAACACTATGGATTTTCCGGATCTATTCAAATTTTTTGAGTCATATCTAAATAATCGCAGGCAATTGGTGTATATTAATAGAGGTCACAAGAAGCTCTCCAAGAGTGGGGGTTCCACAGGGTTCCGTTCTAGGTCCCTCACTCTTTCTAATGTACCGCTCTTTAATGATTTACCTCAACCTATTACCTCAAAACATACTAAATGCTGATGATAATACCCTTATAGATGTCAGTCAAAGTGTACATGGTCTAGAATTGTTAGCTAATAATACAATAAGAAATGTCTCAAATTGGTTTCACGCAAATGAGTTCTTGCTAAATAAGGAAAAACAAAAAATTTTGTTTTTCCCTTATACAAAGAACTGGTTTCCTGGATGAGGGATTTGTCGGACACAGTTAAATTATTGGGTATTAATCTTTATAAAAATATGACTTTGTTTGTACACTTTGATTATCTTAATAAAAAACTTTCATAAGTCATTTGTCTATTAGGTAGACTAACAGATATTTTACCAATGAATTACGTAGGAGCAGCATATTTTGCCTTCTTCCAATCAGCTTTAAGATACGGCTTAGTTTTATATGGTAATTGCACTAGAATTTCAGAAATACTAGTATTACAAAAAAGAGACAATTAGGACTCTTTTTAAAGTATGATCCCCAGGAGCACTGTAAACCACATTTCAAAAATGTCCGTTTCAAAATAATAATAAATCTATATATTTATGATATGGTAATTTACTTGTAAAAAACCCAATCTCCTACAATTCAAAACTACAATTCATGACCATAACACTCTTAATCAAAACAATACGGATATTGGACATTTTCGTTTTGAGTAAAAGCCTTACAAGTCATATTAGTCCAGTCACCGAAGGATTTCATCTCCAAAAGTGTTCAAGATGCATCAATATTTCTGAAAATTTGAGACAAGTTGTAAAATAACCAATACAACAAAAGTTATATTGCCGGTGTGCACTTCCCACTCGGGGGTGAATCTCCCCCCCCCCCACTCGGAGGTGGTAAATTAAAAATTCCAAATAACACCTGGAATCAATAGATTTACTAATTTTAAGAAAAAAAAATTCTTATAAGTTTTTCTCGAAAACCAGGCAGTTTTTTAGTTAATAGTGTATAAAAATTTCAAGTGAAAACATGATTTTCAACTGTTTTTCACAAATAACTCGAAAATTTTATGATCTACGAAAATAATTGTTCCTATCAAAAATAAAGTTTATAAAAAAACCTTATTTTTTATAAACTGAAACGGTTTATTTTTTATTGCATTACATTCTATCGGGAGAGAGTTACATCTCCTTGAAGATGATTTTTGATTAGCCGTGAATTTACTGTGAGATTCTTTATAAAATAACAGAAAAATGAACAGTGAAATATCGTGTTTCGAGCCATGTCCTATGATCTGGCTATACATGTGTTCAGGTTAAATTGTACATTTTCCCATTGAATACATTATGTTCTCCTTGATAACAAAGTTTCACAGCCTAGAAAAATCTGTAAGTCTACTTTTAGAGGCCATAAATTAACTAATTTTATTTACACACACAAATTGAAAATCTAGCTCTACCTAAGGATGAAGGAGGTGAGATAGAGCAAAAAATCATAGGGCCAAAGTTGTAGATTGTCTCAAATTAGGTGCAGAAAATGGTGTTAGTTTTGCTGTAGAACCGTTCATTTAGCCGCTACAGTCCAATTAGAGAAACACTGTTTTTGGCATTTAAAATGTTTGGCACTAAAAAGGCTGCCATCTTTGATTTACTAAGAATTTTTCAAAATTCCTTCTTATTGCACATCTAAAACATAAGACCTTTAACTCAGTCTCGTAGACTTAGTACTTTTTTAGTTACAGCGATTTGTGAGTCAATGGTATTTGCCTTTTATATGTATAGATATGTACTAAATAAAACATTTGTGTTACATTATCTGTGTGTATTATAATTTACAAAATTCGTTACCATGGAAACAATTGTATAAAAAAAATCAATTATTTAATTATAATACATATTAACCCTACCAGTACCATCGACGTCTCAGGCGTCGATCGGCACCCGCTTGCCGATACCGTCGACGCCTCTGACGTCGATGTGCATGCCTTTCGTAATTTGCCGTTATTGAGTCATCTATTGGTATGGAACGGTTGTTATAGTACTCAAAATGTGCAGAAAGAAGCATACTTTAATTTGGTACTCTATGACAACAATTTGAGTGAAGCAGCTATTTTTTTTCTTTGCTACAACATCAACAGTATTTTTCGTCAGCTGATTTGTGTTATTGTTTGTGTTTACTGCTTGCAATATTTTGAGAATATTCATTGAATAAAGTATATCATATTATACGTATTTTTGAAGTAGATAAACTGTTCTATAGAAAAAACATATCGATTACCATGGAAACATTTGTTTATTATCACATTTCAGGGGTAAAACGAAAAAAAAAAATTCAAAAATTTCGCAATTTTTGTCTTTTTTATTTTTGTTTAATTTTTGAACAGTTAAAAAAACATGATGTTATTTTATTTTTATTTCTCGTTAAATTCTGAAAATAATGATATATAACAACATATAGTTTGATATTTATTAGTAGGTGAAAAAAAAATAATCCCAAGACTTACAAAGTGACACAAATCTGGTGTGTATTGCTGGTAAAACCAGACAGTACAGCTAGGGTTAAAATTTATAAAATAAAATAATAATATCGAATACAATTTACAAATCTCTATTAAATTAATATTGATAAAGTTACTTCCATATTTATTATATTGACAGTATGTTTTCAATATACATATATAAACATTACATTCACTAATCCATTTCTTCCATAACATATGGAAGAAATAGAGAAATATGACATAGATGTCCTCGCTGTCCAAGAAACCAGATGGTCATTTAACGGAAAACTGAATACAAAGAACTACACGTTATATTATAGCGGCAGTGATGAGGGAAATCATTATGCTGGAGTAGGAATAGATGTAAAAAAGAAGTTACTTGAATCTGTGATAACATTTAACCCTATAAATGAAAGGCTGTGCTATATTAGATTTAAGGGAAAATTTCTAAACATATCTGTGATATCTTACTATGCCCCAACAGAGGAGGCAGACGATAATACCAAAGATGATTTCTATGATACCTTAGAACAAGTTATGTTAAACATTCCGTCCTATGACTTAAAAATACTGATGGGGGATGCAAATGCTAAAGTGGGAAATGAAGAAATTTGGAAGAAGTATACAGGTGGTAATAGTTTGCATGATAACAGTAATGATAATGGAATGAGGCTTATTAGCTTTGCATGTTCCAGGAACATGAAGATAATGTCGACAAAATTTCCCCGAAAAGACATTTACAAAAGTACATGGACATCTCCTAATGGTCAAACGAAAAATCAAATAGACCACATACTGGTTGAAGACAGATATAAAAGTTGCATCACTGATGTGAGAAGTAGGAGAGGTGCAGAGTGCGGAACAGACCATACACTAGTCATAGCCAAAGTTAGACAAAAGTTCTGTAAGGATATAAGAGAGAAACAAAGAGCCAAGCCCTTAGTAGATATTAGTAATCTGAAGAACCAACACATAAAAGCAAAGTTTGAATTAGAGCTAAAAAATAGATTTGAAATACTCAACAACATGGAAAAAGAAAATGAACAAATAGATATTAATGAGCGGTGGAACAAAATAAAAACTACGGTACAAACGACGATGAAAGAGGTAATAGGAACAAGGAAAGGATACAATAAGCCATGGTTCAATGAGGAGTGTAGAAATGCAATAGAAGAGAGGAAAAAGGCAAAACAGAAGTGGCTATTGAGTGAAACTCAAGAAAATAAAAACAATTACCAAAGACTAAACCAGGAAGTGAACAGGAGACTAAGAACTGCAAAAAGGAAGTTCTTGAGAGAACAATTGGAAAGAGCAGAAAAAGATAGAACATGTAACAATGCTAAGGACTTCTATCAGACAGTACGTTTTTTTAAAAAAGGATTCACTCCAAACAGTTTTGGGATCAAAGATGCTCAAGGGAGAGTAACGTGCAATCAAGGAGAGTGCCTCAAAATATGGAAAGAATATTTTGAGAAACTCCTAAATGGGGAAACAAGCAATGATAGTGCGAATGAAACATATCAAAATGCACAACCATTCATTGAAGAACCGTCATTGGAAGAAGTAAAGGAAGCTATAGCGTCACTGAAGAATGGGAAGGCCCCAGGAGAAGATGGCATACCAATTGAAGCTTTAAAATGTGGAGGGAAGTCATTAAAGGAAGAGATTCATAAGCTCATTCTGAAAATTTGGAATGAAGAAAAATTACCAGATGAATGGAAGGTAGCGGTAATCGTACCAATTCATAAGAAAGGGGACAGACAGAACTGTAGCAACTATAGAGGAATATCTCTCATTAACACTACATATAAAAATTTATCCAAAATCGTGAACAAGAGAGTAATAGAGTATGGAGAAGAAATGCTGGGTGATCATCAGACAGGATTCAGAAGAGGTAAATCAACCACAGACCAACTGTTCTGTTAGGTATCTTTATTAATTATTATCTTTATTATTATTATTCTGTTAGGTATCTTCTTAAAACAAGTCATCTCAAAGTACTGGGAATTTGACAAAACCACACATATCCTTTTTGTTGACTTCAAAAAAGCGTATGACAGTATAAACCGTAAACATCTATGGGAAACACTTAAAGGATATGGAATACCACAGAAATTAGTGAAGATGGCAGAGATTTGTATGGAAGAATCAAAATGTAAAGTAAAAATAAACAATGAATATTCAGAGACATTTGAAATAAACACTGGCGTAAGACAAGGAGATGGGTTATCACCTTTACTGTTCAATCTGACAATTGAAAATGCACTAAAAAGAACAAAAAGTTTGAATGAGGGACTGTGGATAGACGCAAAGATCAAATTATTGGCTTTTGCAGATGATGTAGCCTTATTAGCCGAAAACGAGGACGGTCTCAAACGTCTGGCTGAGGAGCTCATTACTCAAGCAAAAATCGTAGGCTTAGAAATCAATGAGGAAAAAACCAAATATCTTAAAATAGAACGGAATGCATTAGAAAGAGAGCAGGTTTTAGAAGTGAATCCATATAAATTCAATAGTTGTGAAAAATTCAAATACCTTGGTGTCACTATTGATCAACAAAATAAAGAAGAAACAGAAATTGAAACAAGGTTACCGAACGGAAATAGGTGCTATTGGGCCTTAGGAAAAATATTGAAAAGCAAAACCTTATCAAGAAGAACCAAAGAACAAATGTACAAGACAATTATAAGGCCAGTAGTCCTATATGACTCTGAGGTATGGACAATGAGCAAGAAAACAGAAATGCAATTAGTAACCTTTGAAAATAAAGTATTAAGAGCAATATATGGGCCAGTGAAAGAAGAAGAACAATGGAGAATAAGGAAAAATCAGGAACTTAGAGAATTGTTTAAGGAAGCAGACATAGTAGCAGAAGGAAAATCAAGACGACTCAGATGGGCAGGCCATGTAAACAGAAGGGAGGAGGAATCTGTATTGAGAAGAGTAATGGAAGGAAGACCAGCAGGAAGAAGACCTTTGGGTCGACCAAGGCTGAGATGGAAAGATCAGGTGCAAAGGGGTATGCGGAAAATAGGAGTGGAAGAAGAGATAATGCAAGACAGGAGGAAGTGGAGGCAAATTGTTGGCGAGGCCAAAAACCTTTTACGGTTTGAGTGGCCAACTAAGTAAAGTAAGTAAGTACATTCACTAATCAAAAACACTTATGACTTAATTTTCAGAAAACATGAGCAAATATAAAAAAACTAAAAATACTAATAAAACGTAAATATACTGAGAAATATTAAATTTACAAATATACAGAAGTTATGTTCTGTGATTCGCTTGTCTTTTTTTCTACTTTATCTATAACAACACATCTAAGCAACAATCAAAATATACCATCAAATGAGGCATATTACTGTTATTTTAGTGGTGAATAGTAACGATATTGTCAACGTGCATTCAATAATAAAAGATTAAACCGCGCACGGCGTAACCAACAGATATACGCTGGCCGTCCCTTAGCGCACAAACTTAATCGACAGAAATAAGCAAGCCACTGCAAGTAAGGTTTAATACCTTTTGTGAAAATTTGAATAGTATTTTGTAAGGGTAGGAACATCTATAAGGGCCCCTAATTAGGTCCTACTATGTAAAAAATTAGTCCGTAATATATTTTAAGATAAATATACCCTATATAACGTTTAATGACGGTGTTTGTAGAAATTTTAGTAAAAGGTATAGTTTTTAAGTGCATTAATATCTTAAAATACCATGATTTAAGTTGTATAATATAAAATAATAAGTATTTACATATCTCAATACAATTATATCCTACAATACTTGAAAACATTGTTTTCCTATATATTACAATAAGAGGTGGTTTTCACCCACTTAAAACAAAAAGCGCAACCTGCACTCATATAACTTATTAAGTAGAGGGTAAAACGAGTTTAATTCTAAATTTTCAGGAAATTTGGTCTTTCTTGAAAACTTTCCGAGGTTTTACCTCATTGTCACCTTCAGTGACTGGACTATATTGTAATATCCATAAAAGTGTACAACTTTTTAGTGAGAAAGATTTGCTCATATCCCTTTGATATTTTTAAAAACAAATTTTATTCTTGGTTGTTGGAGAATCCATTCTACAGTTTAGATTAATTCTTTAACGCCAAAGATATGGATTTTTAATTTTTTGTTTAATTTCAATACTTTATTATCTTCTTTTTTACTGTAAACATTTTTGTAATGTAGATTTTTGATTATTAACATTTTATATCTTTTTCTTCTTTTATGTAAATATCTGTATAAGTATTTATAATCTTTGTAATTCCTTTGTAATTTGACTTGGCAACTCTTACCTGTATTCTGATGTTGTCAATAATCAAATCAAATCAAATCAAATCAAATCAAATCGTTTTATTTGTCTTATTACACTAAAGCATTGACAAAGTCAAAATACAGTCATTATTAGACATAGTCAAAGAATCCATAATACTAGTATTATTTTATATATTTACATTAGTTATACAAATTAAAAATTAAATACTGTAGATAGTACAATATCTTACAATTACTATATGACCATTCTCCATGCAAAGGGCCGCAGTCATTAAAAAGTTATGTCATTTAAGATAAGGAATTCTGATAAATTATAGAAAGGATTTTTGGATAGCCACTCATAGAATTTTGTAAAAATGACCTTTTCTGGGTATCTGTCCACTAGATGTTTTACCTTATTCACTAGCTTTTGGGATATGATAAAATGACTCTGCTGTGTTTTGCTTAGCCTACAATGGGCTATATTGATACTAATTTTGTTTCTAGTGTTATAACTGTGCAGGTCACTTCTTAAGGTTAGGTTTTGTGTGTTTTTTAGTGTATAGGAGACCAGGTCTAATATGTACAAATTTATAACCGTTAACAGTTTAAGCCTGACAAAAAGCGGTTTGCAATGATCCAGTGGTTGTGCTTTTGTTATTACTCGGATAGCCTTCTTTTGCAGAATTAGGATTTCACCTATCTTGCTACTGTTGCCCCAGATTATTAATCCATATCTTATAATTGATTGAAAAAATGCATAATATGAAGATAAAACATAATCATTAGGCACACAGGACATAACTCGCCTTAGCAAAAAAATTACTCTAGATAGTCTCTTTGAGACATAATCAATGTGTGAATTCCAAGTTAGGCTATCGTCAATGAAGATCCCGAGAAATTTGACACTGGTAGCAAAATTTGTTGTTTCATCGAATAACGGAGTTTGTTTTAAGCTAAATAGTATATTCTGAGTTTTACCTTCATTTAACAGAAACCCGTTTGACCTGAACCATACTGATGCATCTTCCATTGTTTTTTTGACAAGGTCTTGCAAATTATCAAAGTTAGTGTGAGTATTAAGGAAAGTTGTGTCATCTGCATACATTATTGATTTAGCTTTGACAGCACTCGGAAGATCATTGATTTGTAATAAAAATAAAAGAGGTCCCAGGACCGAGCCCTGTGGTACACCAGTTGGAACCACCATTTCACTGGACCACTCTCCACTGACACAAACTCTTTGTTTACGGTTTGTTAAGTAGCATTTAAAAAATTGTGCTGATTTCCCAGTAATACCATAGTAATGGAGCTTAGATATGAGTTCCCCATGATCTACACAATCAAAGGCCTTGCTCAGATCACACAAAGTGGCCTGAGCAAAGGTCTTATTTTCGAAAGCATTTATAACGTCCTTAATAAGTGCGTCAACAGCATCGATAGTGCTTTTACCCCTTCTAAAACCAAACTGAGAGAGATTTAGGTAGTGATTTTCTTCTAGGTATTCCAGTAGTTGATCATGTACAATTATTTCAATTATTTTAGATAAAACCGGTACTACTGAAATCGGTCGATAGCTTTCTGGTAGGTCTCTGGGGCCTTTTTTGTATATGGGACATATTCGAGATAATTTTAGCTCTTCAGGAAAAGTACCTTCTAAAAGACATTTATTTATACAAACCATTAAGGGAAATAGAAAGCCCTGGTAAATACTTTTAAAGATGTTGTTGGACAGACTAAAAATATCTGTACTGTCTGAATTTTTAAGTCTTTTTATAGCTTTGGTAATATCTTCAGTTGAGATCTGTTTGAGGATAAAAGTGTTGATC
This sequence comes from Stictocephala bisonia, assembly GCA_035578905.1. NCBI lineage: Eukaryota > Metazoa > Arthropoda > Insecta > Hemiptera > Membracidae > Stictocephala > Stictocephala bisonia. The sequence goes on along the minus strand of JAQJVL010000388.1, from coordinate 732,076 downwards.
TGTTCAATTTGATGGTTTTTGACAAGGCTTAGACTATTTATTGGAGGTTTGATGATGCTATCTTTTATTTCTTTTACAGAGTCGACAAAAAATTGGTTGAAATTGTTTGGACTGATATCTGTAGTTTTGTTGGGGCCTGAATTAGAAGTGTTTACTTTAATGATGTTCCAAGCAGTCTTGCATTTATTTTTGCTTCTTTCTATTTTATTTGCATTGTAAGACAGTTTTGCATTTACTATAGCCTTTTTATAGGTATTTTTGAGGTTTAAATAGTTTTTTAATAGTCTATCACAACTGGAATTTTTAACTAATTTGTTTAGACAAAGCAGCCTTTCTTTCATGAGAGAAAGGTCCCTATTGTACCATTCATGATGAGATTTTGTCCTTTTAACCTTATAACAATCTCTTTTTATAGTAGAGAAAGATTCCAGTTTATTTATTATAATTTTTAAAAACGTTTGAAAAGTGTTTTGTGCATTTAAAAGGTTTTGGCTAACCATAAAGTTACTCCAGTCATGTGATATAAAACTATCTCGAAGGTCAGGGATAGCAGATTTTGACAGGCTGATTATAAAAGAATTTCCTTGTTCCACACTCCCAATTGAATTGTCAGATGTTTTACTGCTAGTGCTAGTATTTGCTTGGATGTTCAGCATGAGTCCGTTATGATCAGAGAAGGGAAAATCGAATATGTTACAAAAGGTTACTCGATTGGGACAGTTCAAAAATATATTATCTAGACAGTTTTTCCCCCTAGTTGGTTTATTATTAGTACAAAAAAAGTTATGCTGTCGTAAAATATTTAGAAATTCTCTAACAGTTGTTTTGTTAGATGTTATGTCAAAGTTGGCATTTATATCACCCCCAATGATTATTGAGTACTCTTTGTAGGTGGAAATAAATGTTAAAAAATCATCTAACTGCTGTAAAAAAATGTTTGGGTCACCCGCTGGGGAGTGATAAATTGACACAACTACAATTTTAAGATTCTCAATAATGGCCGCCGACACTTCAAAATTAATTTCGATACAGAATTTTTCAACGTTTATTGGTCTGGATCTATACATTTTGTGAATAAGAATTAAAGTCCCACCTCTAATTCTATCTTTTCTACAAAACCAGGCAGCACTATAAAAGTTCTTTGGGCAGATCAAATTTGTGGTACTTTCCTCAAGCCAGTGTTCAGATATGCAGATAATTGTAATTTTCACTGCTTGACCATCAGACAAGAAACTTTCCAATATTTCCACTTTTTTGTGCAACCCTTGAATGTTTAGGAACAAAAAATTAACTTTAGGATTAATTTGGTTATTTGTGAGGTTATCTTTGAGATCTACAAAATGACTGTAGAACACGTCCCTTTGCATAAAAAACGTTCATTTACAATTTCACATGAGTTAAATTGAAAGTCAGGAGCTTGAGTTGATGGATGGGCATTAGAAGCTGTTTTATTAGCCGAAAGCTGTTGTGTTGATTCCTCAATAAGATGGTCTCCAGGTTGAGGTGGATCCGTCATGTTTCTATCACTGTCAAGATCCGCTGAGATAGCATGGGCAGAAGTAATATCTTCTCTTTTTCCATACATTTTTATCATGTTTGTTTCAAGTACTAGTTTTTCCTGATGAGCACTTTTTTTTATGACAGTAGAGCTTTTATCTTCAGTATTGTTTTTTACATTAGTTGGTAAATTATTGTACTCTTTTTTCTTATGTGTAATTATTTTGCAGATAAGATTGGCTATATGTTTCTTTCCTTTACGATTTATATGGTACCCCTGTCTTGTATGATACCAGCTTTCAAGAAGGTGAATGTCTAGCAGGTGAACATTTGGGTACCTGTAGGCCAGTTGTCTGATACACTGATTGATCTCTGCAACAACAGAATGAACTACATTGTTGCAGTGAACATCATATCGATATGGTAGAGTTGAAATAATCAAGTTTGTGTTCTGATATTCTTTTATCTGATTCTCCAAAGTGCCAATCAGGAGCTCCAACAATGTTGAAAACTCGTTTATCTTATGGCTGTTTACATCGTTGCAGCCACCCAAAAATAGGATCCAGTCGTCAGTGCCATATGAATTTAGTCTTGGGTCATTTGAAGCTGATTTGGCTAGTTCTTGAATGTAGGCTCCTCCCTGAACATGACCAAACACATTAATCTGGTTTGACATCATCATGTGTACATAACAAGCAACATCTTTTCCCTGACTATCTGCCAACAGTGTCAGGGTATGGTATACATTCTAATGACAAATAAAGATGATGATTATGATTAATTTATTGTATATTCCTAATTATTTGAAAATCCTTATATTTCTCAATCTTGCTCATTTAATACCAAATTTTTTGCCTACATAGAAATAAATTAAACCATGAACCCAAGTACCACATTTCACTCAATAAGTAGGTCTTCTACCTGTTGATGTGTTATAAAATGTTATAACATTTTATTCAAATGAAATTTAAGCCTATACAGTTATTAATTTTAATTTTTTGATTATTTATAAGTTTACTTTAAATGTATTAATTTAAGAAATTATAAGTATATTTGAAAGCACACAGAAGAATATTTATCGTGTTCTCAGCTGAAAGCACAACACAAACTAAGATTTCCGCTCTGTACTTTCGCATATGAGGTGTGGAATGAACAGACGGGCTCGGGCTCTATGCCGTCATGCATCAAGCCAAGGGAGAGGGTAGTTTGAAGTTTGAAGACAGGATCCGGAAGGGTAAGATGTGGAGAGAAATACCTAGCACAGTGGGGGAGCCTTGGAATACACACACACACACTCACATACTCCTCCTTCTGTGAGGGTTTAGCTACAGTGCTGCGATCTTGCAGAATTCAGCTGTCCCTAATGCTGGCCGCATCACCTTAATCGTAAATAAAAAGTTCAATGCATTCACTATCTTACAACATATTAACATAATATCAATATCATAGGGCCCCAAATGATAACTGAACCTTTTCTGTTTCCTCATAACATTATGTATTTAGGATTTTCTTACAATTACATTAGCTTATCTTTGGGATGTAAAATAATTTTAAAATTGTTAGTTTGGTCATCAACCAGTTTTAAAGTCTAATTATGAATACTTAACACAGAGATTTAGCAAAGTTTAAAATGTAAACAGTTCTTCAACCACAACAGTATGGCATTTTTTTTCTTAACGACTTGCAATGAACAGGAATTCCAATTACCACGAAATAAGGATCTTTATTTTGAATCAACAACTTAATTTCATCTATCACATTTTTTAAGTAAAATTAGCTACACAAGCATCTTAATGTGGTACCAAAATTATTAGTAATGATCTATAAAGGTCTTAGAATAGTTGAAGTTTCATTAAAAATGTAAAAATACAATCATTATTCTTTAAATAAGAAAATTTTTGAAAAGCACCCAAAAATTTTCTTTCTGAAATCTTATTGGAAGTCCCCAAAATGATCTCAATAATGGCTAAATTGATAATTTTTCAGGTTTTTCTAAACAACAATTTCAATATCAGCCCTTCCACATAATTTTTGGCTTATATTAACAGACACTTTCCAGTAAAACCAAATTATGATTGATAAAACTGTGTCAAACAGATGTTATACTATCTAAAACATGAAGAAGTATTGTCTTTGAAATGATAATAAGTACCCTTTGAACTTATTTTTAAGGTTTTATCCCTTAAAAAACAGATAAATGTAGGATGTTTTGACTTGCCTAAGTACAACACAACCACTGCCGGTTGCAGGTGTATTCCACATAAAGCGCACTTCCTGCTTCGGCTCATCTCTGGTTTCAGATACAGTATTGATACAATCAGGATTGAATGAAGAGGAGGTGTCATCTCCGAATAGCAGAAAGCTCCCGACACGCTGTGGGGATGCCTCTGACTCTTCACTTGGACTGGCATCAGCTACCACTGTGAATCTGCGGAACTTCTTAGGACCTCGGATTGACACTATGTAAAAAGAAAAATGTCTATAAGTAAACTTACTGTACCACCCAAGAAGATGGCAGCGCAACAAAAATTAGTATCTAATTGTGTTGGTGTCTTATGACTATGTTTAGAGAATCCCCTTCTCAGTTGTGTTTTTTTCCTGTAAGAAAGTTTCTCACATAGTTATGGATTGCTGAAAATGCAAACAACACTACTCTCCTACTCTAATAAAACGCTGATTGACGAGCCAACCCACTGATCTTTTCGTGGTATGGTATGGGTGGTTAGGAGAGACCTTAGAGTGGTGCGTTTGTTTATGTCCTATACCTCCTTATTACTTATACCATAACTAATTCTTAATTGTTTGACTCTAACCTAACCTAAAATAATTTGTAATAAAAGAATGGGAAATATCAACTTTTTGAGTGATTTATCAGCAAAAGAAACTTAATGTAATTACAGGTTATCTTGTGACTCAAATCGTGATTGACATTTGTGGTGAATTCCACTTGTGAGTTTAGTAGTTCGTGAATCTTGCCCCCTGTACCTTGTGGACTCAGCAGAATGTCCTCTGTTGTATAAGTTGAAACTTTTATTAATTTTGAGAATTGTTGATTGATCACTTTTTGATATTTTGTTGTTTGTATTGTATTACTTTTATATTTAATTTGTTTGAATTTGTAATTTTTTGTAGGAATACTTCACTTTTTGATATGGTTATTTGATATGGTTTTGGTTTCATTTAAGCTTAGATATCTAGTTTTAATTTAAATTTAAGATAAGGTAGTAAGTAACACCTGAAGACAATTATACCTGTCAAAATATTGTGTTTGATTTTCTAACAATGGATATATTAAAATCACTAATAAATTACCTGCTTAGTTTGTTTTATGTCTCCTTCTAAAATATAAACAAGTAAAAATAAAATATAAAAGATTAACTTTCTATGATCAAATCACTTTATCTCATTTTAAACATGAGTTTGATGCATTTACAAATGTTCAAAAAATTATTTATTATAAAAAATCATTCCTATTTATGTTTTTATAGTGACTAAAATAATACATACCGTATTAGTATAACAATTATGTAAATAATAATATATAGTCCACAATAATAAGAATTTACAGTAAATATGAATGTTAACTATTACAAATTACCCAACACTTGTTAATGTCAACAGTTAATTTATTGATGATGTGGAGGGGAACAATGGAGTAACTGTGAGAGGAGTGGTGGAGTGGAAGATGCGCAAACAGATCTGGTAGCAATGTTTTTTGTTTGTGGTTTGATTATTATAACAGAAAATAGGGTGTTAGGCCTCCACTATTACAGGAACATATGAATAAACAACTTGCTCAGTGAGAATACCTAAAATACCTTTAATAAATTAATCAATTTTACAGTATATGAGACATGTTTTTAAAGTAAGTACCGTTTTGGAATCTCGTCGATATAGCGCTGCGGTCGGCATTCAGTGCATGCACACAGAGTACTACTATCTGTTGGAAAGCCACAGCCACCGTTATGGATCATATCGACTGTATTTAAGGTCGTTTGTGACTGTTTAAAATTCCTCCTCCGATTAGAAATGCCGCCAACTGTAAAGTAAATGTTGTGACAAGTTTTCGTAACGGTAAAGTTATGAAAGCAGCTGACATTCATCAAGAGATCTGTGAAGTTTATGGAGAAAACAGAATGAGTAATGGGATGGTATGGAAATGGGTGAGAGCTTTTAAGGTGGCCATACAAATGTGCATGATTAGGAATGAAGTGGGAAACCTTCACTCATTACTGATGACTTGGTGCAAAAAGTTGATGAAAAGAAATCATAGAAAACAGACGCTTTACAACTGCATTGTTATGTAGTGTGTCTTCATGTGTTAAGAAGTGCGATTTATGAAATTGTGACAGAACGTTTGAAGTACCGAGAGTTGTGCTTATACTAGGTTTCCAGAATGCTTAAGGAGAATAATAAAAACAAATGTTTGGCGAGAATCACATTCCTCGCCATGTTTAACCAGTTCCCTCACATTCCTAGAGCTTTATAATCGTGATGGTTATGATTTTTAAAACCAAGTTGTCATGGTGACAGGCTCGTGATGAATGTCAGCTGCTTTCATGCCTTTAGCGTTACAAAAACTTACACAGCGCATAATTCACAGTCGGCGGCATTTTTAATCGAAGGAGAAATTTTAAACAGCCATATGCGATCTTAAATACAGTCAAACGGATTCATAACGGTGACTGTAGGTTGCCAACAGATAGTAGTACTGAGCGTGCATGCGTTGAATGCCGACTGCAGAGCTACAGCAGTGGGATTCCAAAATGGTACTTACTTTAAAAACATGCCTCGTATGTATATTGGAACCAATCAGTATATACTCTTATCAATAATAACCTTCATTAATAAATACACATAAGAATTTAATTTCTAATCCAGAACTTATTCCATGACCTGTGGCAAACAATCAGGACAAGTAAATTCCCACAATGAGTTTACCTTATGGATGCTGGCAAACTCGAAACTGCTCTAGAGCCCCAAAAAGGTAGCAGCCACTCGAAACTACTTCCAAACACCCAACTGCTTTGAAACTGGTTCCTCTATCAACAAGGTGATTCGAAGGTGGAATCCTAACCCAATGGTCAACGTACTACCCCAACCAAGCAGAAACCTCTCTCTTTGACCAGCCCTGTTTAATCACTTCAAGGCTGGTCAACCTCCTGGCCACAAACTTAGTTGTGCAATATACATACATTTTAAACCTATATTTATATCCTACTATCACAATATAATCCGGGTTATAATCTATGTGTAAGTCAAATTTCTCCTTATAACTAACAGAGTACCCGTCCTTCGTACAGGGTTTACGTTGATTTATATTGTGCTTTCAGGAATACAAAACACAGATGAAATAAGTTAACTCTAGGTTGTTTAAATACAATCATATTTCTGAAAAAGAAAGTTTTATAAACTTATAAACAATGTTTGCATCTTTGTTTCCCTTTGTGAAATGTTCAGGTTCCATCCGCTTGAAATACGTGAGCGCAAAGGTGTGTTGTGATTAGGTTTGGTACAGTATTTACTTCAGAACCACGTAAGTTGTTTATTTATTCCAATGAAACTATGGTATTGCCATAGGGCTTGCATTAATACTTCTTAGAGCCCCTGGGGTAGTGCCCTGATGGAATTTCAAAATAAAGAAAGGCCTTTGTGTTGACCAGAGATCCTAAGAATGTCCATGCAAAATTTCAGCTGTATGGATCAAGTAGTTTTTGCGTGATTGAGTAACACACACACACACACACACACACACACACACACACACACACACACACACACACACACACACACACACACACACACACACACACACACACACACACACACACACACACACACACACACCATTAGAATTTTAGAAAAGTAAGATATAACTATTTTGAATGGTAAGATAACTATTTACTCTGATAATAATGTAAATGTGATGACAAAAAACACATTTACTCTGATTTTAAATCTCTTTGTTGTTGATCGTCAAGGAAAAGTGCATGATTAGCCTGTTCTAATATATTAGCCTCAATATGATCCAATTAAATTTTAATTGAAATTTGAATGATGGTTGAAGAAACTGGCATGTGTCCATCATAATCACTGGTTGCTCAATAGGGCAGATGGAAAATAATTTAAACTGAAATTATATTACACGCTTTTATTATATCATTATATAAAAGAACTAGTTTGTAATCTCTTCAGAATAATTTTTAAAATAATAATATCATTCTGAAGATACTATATTGTTATTCCCCCCCACAGATTATTATTATTAATATTGAATATATCTTCATTGGTGGAATTTTGATGGATTTAAATGAAACATTTTTAATAATTCCGCAATTTTTATTTTTAATTAATGCATTTTCACCAGTTACGGCATCTTCATTATAGGTATCTTTGATTATAATAAACAAATTGTACAAAAATATAAAACACGTGTTAAAAAATATAGAATTTGTAAATATTAAATGACTGTAAATCCCACATATCCATGGATCCACAATGCCTGTAAAAAATGAAAAAACAAAGCTATCTTGTTTTGAGAAAAAAAATTATATTAATGGAAAATAATTTTCCTATGTGTTCATTGTAAGTTATGTTGGTGCATATAACTTGTTGTTGTTATTATTATTAAATGTTTACCAGCTGTATAATTATGGCTGAGATTTCCGACAAGAGCCGATCTCACCCAAATGTTAAACAAAAACTGATGGCGAAAACGAAGACTAGGGATATAAAAACTCGTATCGTGAAATAATAGATCATGATATCTCATTAATAATTAACTGATTTAGGTCATCGACCTGTCATTCGATTCCTCATAAGCATATTGTGTGATGAAAGTGGTCTTGTATTGTCGAAATATTTTATACATTTCAAGATATTGAAGGAATAAGTTTTGGATGACGTCATAATCACTGGTTTTCCTGTAAATGATATGCGGCATCGCCTTTTAAATGTACTTATTTGAACAGCTGTTTTTGATTATTTTTGTGCCTAATTTTTTTATGTACTTGGCGTGAGACTCTACCTTGTCACTTGATATGTTGTGACAGTTTCATATTTTTTAATTAAAAATTTAATTAAAATTTTTATATAAATAAACAAAAAAAGAAGTAAAATCAAACAACAAAAAACTTCAAAAAGTAATAAAAGGACGTTAAGCACATTAAAATTTATATTTAAATAAACCAAAAAAGATGTAAAATCAAACAACAAAAACTTCAAAAAAGAAAAAAACACATTAAAAAAGTTGTGAAATGAAAATGGGATAGTAGTTCTCACATTCTGTAGACTCTTATCTTCAACAATCTTCAAAAATGCCAATAGTCATACACTCTTAGATTTAAACTAAGTTACTTAGACAACGATGTTGTATCTGCAAATTTGCCTAGTTTTGATGTCGAAACAAGTTATAGTTCATCAAACCTGACCAACTATAAAGATAATAATATTGACAATCAAGATTTCATCAGTAACATGGATCAAAATTATACCAATTCACAATCCATAGAGACATATGTAGATGATATTGATAATATCAATGGTAAAATTATGAGGAGTTGTAAATGGTTGATGCACTATAATATACAAGGTTTAAGATCGTTGACTAAGATTGAAAAGTTTAATCAGTTTTTAAGTAAATTAAATTTAGTATTATCTGCTTAAATGAGAATTGGCTGAAAGAAAATGAACTATGTTTACTGCATAACAATATTTTAAATTTTACATTGGCAGATTGTTATTGTAGGGAAAAATCTGTAAGAGGAGGTTCCTGTATTCTGATTAAGAAAAACATTACGTTTAAGATAAGAAATGATTTAATTAGTAGTTTAAAAGAAGATTTTGTTTTTGAAGCTTGTTGCATTGAAGTAGTGGATCAGAATACAGTTTCGCATATAGTTATCTCTTTATATCATAATACAGACTTGAGTAATATGAACTTGTTTTTAAGTAAACTTGAAAAACTATTATGTACACTAAAAAAAGAAGCTAAAACAAAACATATTTATATAGCATCCGACTTAAATATTGATAGTCTAAAAACTTCTCGCAATCCTAGGGTAAGAGATAATCTATTAAATATATTTGAATGTAACGGGTTTAATTTAAACTTTTACTTACCAACAAGAATAGCCTTTGACTCTAAAACTTGTATTGATAATGTAATCTCAAACAAACTTGTTAGTCAGAGACGTCGCTTGAATGTTGAACTCGGCATGTCTGACCACAGAGCCTTATTAATTTCCATGTTTAAAGAATCCGGACAAAATGGTCTCCACAAGTTAGAAAGAAGAAAAAGATTTACACAATCAGGCTTATACAACTTTACAGAATGTGTAAAAGACATAAAATGGAATTTAAATAATACAAATTCATCCCAAAAAAACTTTGATATATTTTTTTCTCTGTTCAAATTAAACTTCGATAGTCACTTTCCGTTAAAAACAGTAAAAACAAAAACCTTAACAAATTCGAAATGCACAAACAAAAATTGGATTACAACCGGAATTTGTATCTCAAGTAGGCGTAAACGAGAATTGCATACTTTAGCAAAAACTTCAAAAGATCAAATATTTTTAAATTATGTAAAGTTGTACAAAAAAATGTTTAGAAAGGTCTGTGGTACTGCCAAAAGAATTGCAAATAGTAAATATACAGCAAATGCTAAAAATAAAGCAGCTTGGAATGTAGTCAAGTCTGTATTAGGATTACAACAAAATGTGACAAATGTAGGATTTGAACAGGTTAACTTTATGGATGAGGAAATTATCAATGGAAGTGAAATTGCTTGTAAGTTTAATGAAATGTTCATCAATGTTGGATGTAAATCAAACAATTTAATTTCAATAGAAGCTGCTAGGAAGTTTCTAACAAAACGGGAAGAAGTGTCAAACCATAAATTTGAATTTAGTTTTGTTACAATAAATCAGATAAATGGAGTAATAGCAAATTTAAAAAACAAAAAATCAGTTGGGTGGGATGAGATTCCTGTGCAGGTTCTGAAAAATACTGCAGGTTATATTTCACAGCCTTTGACGTTTCTGATCAATCAGTGCTTCTATGAGGGAGTTTTCCCAATTCAATTAAAATATGCAAACGTAATACCAATCCATAAAAAATACAATAAAAATAACCCCGATAATTATAGGCCTGTGTCAGTATTACCAGTTCTATCAAAAGTATTTGAAAAAGTTGCTCTCGATCAGTTAAGTACATTTCTCAACAATAATAATATAATTTGTAAAAATCAGTATGGTTTTCGACCGGGGTATAGTACAATTGATGCAGCCACAGAATTAATCAACCATATTACAGAGGGGCTTGACAAGTCTAAGAGCACCGCAGGTGTTTTTTGTGACTTGTCAAAAGCATTTGACTGTGTTAATCATGACATTCTAATTGAGAAACTGAAATTTTATGGAATCAACAATGGAGCTCTAAATTGGTTAAAATCATACCTGACAAATAGAAAACAACGAGTTTTCTAATAATAATAACAAAAATAAACAAAACAGATGGTAAATATATGTCAGATTGGAATGAGAATATAAATGGAGTCCTCAAGGTTCGCTGCTAGGTCCATTATTATTCATTCTATACATCAATGATTTACCTTTAAATATTAACCATGCTGAAGTTTTTTTATATGCAGATAACACCTCAATTCTATTGAAATGTTCAAATAATAATGAATTAAAGAAAGCAGTGGAAAGAGTTTTACCTGAAATAAAGCAGTGTGATTTGATACAAATGGACTTAAATTAAATAAGGAAAAAACTGAAATAATAAAATTTCAAACACAACATAACAAATGCCCTTTTAGTAATTCCATTACCATCGATGACAACATCATAACTATCAAAGACATGGTAAAGTTTTTGGGGTTAATCATTGATCAAAACGTTACATGGAGACCCCTAATAGAAGCACTGAGTAAAAGATTAAATTCCTTATGTTTCAAAATGTATATTTTGAGAGGAACTGTGGAGCTAAGTGTTAGAATGACAGTGTATCATGCTTGCTTTGGTTCCCTGCTCCAGTATGGTCTTGAACTATGGGGTAGCTCAACCGATATTCTTAAGATTTTTAAAATTCAGAAGACATACATTCGAACAATGCTTTTTATGGACCATAACCAATCATGCAGATCTGTATTCAAAGAGCTGAATGTTCTGACACTTCCTTCCATGTATATTTTCAAATGTTTATTATTTGTACAAAAAAATAAAGATTTAATTTTAAATAAACAGCACAGCCATATTTACAACACAAGATTCAGAGAACAACTCCAATATCCAATTCATAGGCTAAAACTATTTGAAAATTCCCCTCATTACATTGGTCTAAAGTATTACAATAAAAATCCGTCTAATCTAAAAACCCTAAATATTATTAAGTTTAAAAATATTGTTAAAAACTTCCTGATTCAGAAAGAATATTATGATGTAGGAGAGTTTTTAAGTGATAACTCTTCGATCGTTGATATGTAATTTTAGAATAAGTTTTAGGATAGTTTTAGTTTTTAGGACATTGACTCTTCACCTGTTTACTTACAAATAAAATTTGTAAAATTATGTAAACGTTATGTGAAATAAAACATCTTGAATCTTATCGTCGTTGCTCAAAGGGGTTTTCTCAAGGAACATAAACTACAACTCTGACCTGAGGCTTAACATAGAAATTACAAGTGCTCTGTATTTCTTCTATCTAAAAATAAAATCCATTAAACAAAGTATTAGTTAGAATATAAAGTAATACAAATAAAATTGTACTCCTCTACAACATATACTGACTGCAAAGCATCAGTTAGATCAAGCCCTTATTTCTAGAGGTTTTGCTTTGTGTTATATTTTTGGGAATAATGATCAACATAATGTTATTAGTATATTGGAGAGATAGGACATCAGCAAACTTACCTTAGAAGACAAGATCACTAACACTAGAGTAGTAGTAATGTACACAAAAGAAACACATAATCACACAAATGTTCAATGCCACTGGCACTTTTCGGGTGAGTAGAGAGAGAGAGAGAGAGAGAGAGAGAGAGAGAGAGACTGACCTGTGTATGTTACTACTACTCTGGTGTTAGTGAACTTGTCTTCTAAGGTAAGTTTGCTGATGGCCTATCTCTCCAATATACTAATTCCTGGCCTAGTGCCCTTTAACCTAACCCAACATAATGTTATGTTTTTTTTCTACCTTAAACCAAGAGTTTATTATTACAGAAATTCAACTACAAAAACAAATCAAATATTAAACAACGAGAACAACTCACCAACATAAGCAGAGTGAGGTACATATTTGGCTGGGTCTCCACTGATGGAAAGTTGGAAATCTCCATCTCCTGGACTTCGAGAAGCCACATGACTGCCAGGGTCTCTTGGACATACAGCCAGGGCTGCCACTACGTACAAACTTAGCAGTACCAACCGCCACTGTCAAATGATATAATCAGAGAAAAATATTCTTTATTTATATCTAACTATCTAAACAATTTTCTTCTCAAATAGATAAATAAAACAAATGTACTAAATCATTCATCAACAGAGTTAAAGAATTATGTCCCTCGATCAGAATTAGTTTGGGTGTAAAAATAAATTTCCCATAAAATATTATGTTAAATTATTGTAGACTTAGACATAATACAGTGTGGCTAGTTAAGCTTTTACTTGGTCCATGGTATGTAAAAGTGGATTTATTCTTTTGGCAGGTATTTTAGGTCCTTATTTATTTATTCTTCAGACAACGATAATCAAATTATGGTTAATGTGAATTGAAAACGAGTGTTATGAGTTTAAATAAAGCAATGTAGTAATTGTTATAAAATAAGGCCAGCTGTCTCTTATAAACATTGATAATTAATAGCCCAATGACAAATGAACAGCTGGTGGTTACCAGCTGATCCCTTTCAAAATTTATTATTTCTCCAATTGAGATCAAACTAAGAACTTTGTACAAAGTAAAAACAAAAAAATAAAGTATTTTTGATAGTTTGGCTAATATAAAACAATATGAGGACCCCACATACTGACTGTCTAAAAATGTACTGGTAACTATGCATATGTATACTTATCTCTCGTAGCTTTCATAGGCCAGTTATCAAACTTACAAAAGATTAAATATTACGCTAATTTTAAATCCAAACATGTCTAAATTAAATAAAATCTACCGTACCAAGTAAATAGTTTGTAGACAAGTGTGTCTTAATATTTAAATATTGATCTCCCGTCACAGAGCTGGGAACTACCCACTCCTAACTATATTGATGAATATAACCTGACAAATAATATGGCAAAACATTATATACTTTTACATATTATGATCACATTTTGGTCATTTTAGTAATTTTCATATGTAGAATTATATATAATTATACTTGTTTATGATTAGTCCCTCTGTGGCAATAGATAATTCAAATACTAATTTGTTCAAAAATCTCTTCATGATCATACAACTTTAACTTAAGGCATGTACTCAATTAGCACAATTAAACAGGATTTTAATTTAAAGTTAATTAAATTATGTTCAAGAATGTGCTTGAACTTAAATATATAAGGTTAGACAACTTAACAAGTTTCATTAAAATGTAAATAATAATAAGTCATGTACTGAACAAATAAATAAATAAAATAGTTCCTTTTAAAAATCGATAGTAATAATCTAACATTCCAATAAATTTATAGTTTTATTTATTGTTATGTTTGATTATTAATATCAATTTTAAATTATAACTCCAATAAGAAACTCCTCAAAAACCAAAAATAGTTCCTGTTTATCTATTTAACAATATGAACAAATTACAAAATTCGACAATAATTTAAAATCACTTTTAGAGATTAATTATTAGTACTATTGATTATTTTACCATATAGCTCAAAGCCAAAACTATGGATAACAAATGTATTAATTATTAGTAAAAATCAAATATATATTTAAATTCAGCTGTAGTAACATATATATTTAAATTATATGATTAAATTACAAAATTATATGAATAGTTTAAAAGATTATTCAATGGATAAAAAGTAGTTTTTGTTTAAATGAGTAAATGAAAAATGAGTTATGGATGTTTTATTGTTACTGCATTTTTCTAATAGATACAATTTTAAAATGATTCTTTTGACATCCTAAAAAGAACATGGTGTATAAATTTAATCATATTTTCAAAGTACAATCATTGTTTAAGGAGAAACTAAATATAATCTACATACAAGTTTAAATAAAATAAGAAAAAAATTAGGTTCAAATTACCATGACGCAGTCTGAACTGTGACTGGGGTCGAGGTCCAGAGGCCTGTTTGTCTGATGAATGGTTGAGTTCATTATCAAAGAATTATCTCAACATTCAGCAGATTTCCTTCATTGTTTTGTTTTTGCCACATCCACACAGTTGCTTTAATTAGACCATTACCATAATATACTGTATATAATAATTATTTACAGTTGATAAATTAAAATATAATACTGTTAAATTGCACATTTTAGTACCACTATTGAATCTGGTATTGAAATTAGCAATATAAAATGTAAATATGATTTTAAGAAGAAAATAGATTTTTTAATACATATTAAAATTGAACATTTATCATTTAGGACTATCAACAACTAAAATTGTTATATTTCTGCTCCTGAGTAAATGCATTATTTTCTTTATAAGAGAGTATTCATATGTAGTATAAATGTTGAATATATTATATGTTACATATTAATTTGTTATTTATTTAAAACTATGACAATTATGATAGTGACTATTTTAAATATTGTTCCGTTTATTACATGCTGGCAATAAATGTCCCAATATCTCAACTCCAAAATAAAATTATAAACAAAATAAAGTACTTCTTAAACACTATTATTTTATCACACCAATCTAAATATATAGTTTAGTTAAAATTTTAATGGGAATTATTTCAAAGTACATAAGATCTGTTCATAAAAACTTTGACAGAATAAGCAGTTTAATAATTTGTCAAAGACAAACAGATGATTTTGATGTTACACAATAAAAATATTTCTTCCATTGTATAGTAATCAAAACTTGAATGGTATTATTTTGTTGTTATCGCTTACCATCATCCTCACAACACATGTATAGGTGGGTACATTGTAAAATTCTTTGGGCTGTTATTAAAAAAATGAAATGTAAGAAAAAATTTTTACTAAGTTAAATATATACTGTGGTTATAAAATAAAAGTTTATGTTTTTCTATATTTTATGATTACAATCTTATGTGTTAAAATGTTTAGTTTATACCTATTCAATTACAACAAATATTAACTAAAGACTATGCAGTAAACCCCTAACATTTGGATTAATGTGGTGCCCGGCAATCCAGATATCAAATGTATACAATTACTACTCAAATCACAACTTAATTACTACAGTAAACAATAAGCAGTGATATCCGGATTTCGGAAGATTCAGTTATCAGAGGGTTTACTGTAATTATAAAAATACCCTCTTCACTAATCCTATTTCTGTATGCTCTTTACAAGCATAAGTCACATATAGCATGTTTTATCATCTTTTATTTTATCTTAGATCTATGAGTCAGTGGTAAAGCCCTTTGTTACCAACCAAGGACAAGGTGGTTGAGTGGTACTAACTAGCTAGCGAAACACTAAAGGACTGTGTGCTCAGATATGTACTACCTCTATTTTGACGTGGATTGGTTTTGTGAGGTTTTACCTATCACACAATTACTAATGGAATATTCTTGCTTTAAATCAGAGTAATAATACTTGTTGCTAAGGTGAAACCTTTAGCAGGTTGATAATGTGACTGATGTTTTACAGTTTATAAATCTGAAGGTGCTCGCTTTATATGGTTCATATGTACAGTATATCAAAGTTATCAATCTGGTAGTGTTTAAAAGTCGACAGGTAGGAACAAATACACGAATAGAATAAAATGAACAAACATGAATGAGAAGATTATTCAGCCCTAGTATAGTACATTTGTGAAGGTTGCAATCCTATACAAGTCGGCACTGGTGGCGCAGTGCTGTAACCCAGCTACATGGGGACAAAGTATTTGGGAGATTGTAGGCGATAGGTTGTATGCTCGGTCCTCTTAATACCGACATGGCGTCCGCTTGGTGGTTGCTATCGGCGTGGACACTACTAGAGAAGTCTGGGGTGTCCATGTTGGGTGGTAATCATTGTGCGGATGTTGTGTGGGGGAGATAACTGAGTATCAGGCTTGTCAATTAGCTGAAAATCAGACCAGCACTACGTGGTTCAGATTCCACGTAAAGCTGTAGGTCCCTTAGTTGCCCTGGCTGTTGGGCTATTAATAAATTGCCCTTTCTGAGGAACAGTTGGACTCAGTTAGTAACCAGACTACACTCATAAAACCATTCATATTCGCCTTAAAATACGCACAACGTTGTGTTGGCGTCTTATATGTAAGAATAAGAATACCATAAATTACCATACTATATAAAAAACCTTGAAGGCCCCAAATTCAAAATTGATTTGAAGGATAGGATTACTCAATTCTTACAGCCTTGATGATTTATGGAAATAGTATATATACTTCTTTTTAGTAAGCTGAAGTCGTCCACATCAATGCACGTATATATTTAATGTTTTTATTCTACTTTTCGCATGCATTTTGCTTTAGCATGCATTTGATTTTTAATTACACTCATTAGTATATTAGGAGAGATGGACATTACCAAACTTCCCTAAGAAGACCAGTCCACTAACACCACAGTAGTTGTAAACAAACGTAGTAATAACACATCTTGAACTTATTACTGTACCACTGGCACTTTCCTCAGTTGAGTAGAGAGAGACTGACTTAAATTCCATTATTGCTGGGTAGGTGGCAGTGATGGGGGTGTTTAGTGGTGGTAGTTGTATAGATTAGTAGAGCAAAACTCAGGCTTTGGTGCAGTTTTTCCAGTTTGTATATATGAAGTTAGCTGATAGGGGAGGGGTAGAAGGGAAGTGGTAAATGATCTAACTGATGTTCAGATTAAACGGGTCACAGGATTTAGTTATCAGTTGGTATGTCAATTCCATCCTTCTGAGTCTGAGTTGGGAACTATCGGCATGGGAAGGAAGGGATCAGATTACTTTAATGGTGTAACACTGGTCAAATTTTTGATTATGGAGAAGGGTATGGGGGCAGATACAGGTTTTTCAGGATTTTGGATTTAACAATCATGTCTAGGGCCATTCATGCATTTCTAGAAGGTTTCACTGGTAAGACACATATGTTAGACAGAACAGTGTTGGCTTTGGAGATGATAAATTAATTTGGTGGAATCACAGATGTGGTTTCCAAGTATTTTGTAGGTTAAGGAGTAGTGGAGCGAGGCTGGAAGATGAATTGGGCAAGTTTTGCACGATTTCTTGTTGCAAGAATTAGAAATAAGTATTTACTGGTCTTTAGAACAATTTGGGATGTTAGGATCAGGTAACTTTGGTGGAGGTTTTTGTGCTTTTTCTGAAAGTGACAGGTTTTTCTAGATCTTTGGTATGAGGGCATTCTTAAAAGATGTTGGAGCCATCTTTCAGGATTTGGTTGAGTTTCTGTTATAATTAATTAGTCACAAGAAGTAAGAATCGGGAATTATTTATGGTTTGAGGTTGGTTTAGGGATTGTACTAAACAGATTTGGTTTTTAATAAGGTTGTTAGGGTAACTTCCCTTTTGGAAGGTGCTGACAAGTTGATTACTGTATTTATCTAGGTTTCTGACATAGGAAATTATACATTTTGCACAGGTGGCTAGGCTATGGGGTATTTGGTAGGGAGCATTTGGTGTTGTTCTGGTGGCAGTGGGTATAGTGAATGTATTGTTATTTATTTGTGAGTTTGATATGAATATCAGCTTGTGAAGACACCGTCCTCCAATCAAATCAGCCCATTTTTATGTTTGAATTAATTCTCTACAAGCTGAATTTTTTGCAGATGTTAGAACACTTTTAGACATGTGTTTTTACAAAAGTCCCCGGTTTTCCCCCTTTTTACACAATTTTCCAAGCATTTTGAAAAACGTAAATATCCCCTTAATTATTTGACAAAACACATTAAACTTTTTTTATTAAATATCTCTTTAAATTATCTAACAAAATTTTCTTATAATACAACTGTCCAAATAATACAGTAGATTTGTACAGCTCAAATTTAGAAGTTTACTTAAAAAAGATTATAAATTTATAATATTTATATGACATCAATGTAACATAAGCAATAATACTCACGGACGGCGCAGTTCCCCCACACACCGCGGGAGTGGGCTTATTCTTTAGTCCAAACCTTCCGCTTCAGTTTGAGCTGTGTAGCGGTGCCGTGAGGTCATGTTTGCGTCTCTTGTGGAAGTTCAAAATGGCGGCGCCAATTGAAAATCCCGCCAAGTGTGAAGTCCGTAGTGTAATTCGGTTTCTGAATGCGCAGCATGTTCGACCCATAGAAATTTATAGGCAATTAAGGCAGTGTACGGTGAAAATGCGATGAACGAGTCATCGGTTGGAATATAATAGTGCAATCAATTTAATGAGGCAGAATCTTTGTAGGTAGCGAGAGTGGAACGAGAGTGGAAGTGTGTCATCGTTTCTGACGATTTGTTGAAGGAAAAGTATTTACTGGTCTTTAGAACAATTTGGGATGTTAGGATCAGGTAACTTTGGTGGGGTTTTATGCTTTTTTGAAGTGACAGGTTTTCTCAGATCTTTGGTATGAGGCAATTCTTAAAAATGCTGGAGCCATCTTTCAGGATTTGGTTGAGTTTCTGTTATAATTAATTAGTCACAAGGAGTAAGAATCAGGAATTATTTATGGTTTGAGGTTGGTTTAGGGATTGGACTAAACAGATTTGGTTTTTAATAAGGTTGGTAGGGTAACTTCCCTTTTGGAAGGTGCTGACAAGTTGATTACTGTATTTATCTAGGTTTCTGACATAGGAAATTATACATTTTGCACAGGTGGCTAGGCTATGGGGTATTTGGTAGGGAGCATTTGGTGTTGTTCTGGTGGCAGTGGGTATAGTGAATGTATTGTTATTTATTTGTGAGTTTGATATGAATATCAGCTTGTGAAGACACCGTCCTCCAATCAAATCAGCCCATTTTATGTTTGAATTAATTCTCTACAAGCTGAATTTTTTGCAGATGTTAGAACACTTTTAGACATGTGTTTTTACAAAAGTCCCCGGTTTTCCCCCTTTTTACACAATTTTCCAAGCATTTTGAAAAACGTAAATATCCCCTTAATTATTTGACAAAACACATTAAACTTTTTTTATTAAATATCTCTTTAAATTATCTAACACATAATCGTACACCATATTAACGATAAGAAACTGTTATTTAAATTTATTATCATAAATGTCTCATATTTATTTATTATTGTGAAGTAAATTTGTGATTTATTGATTCTAAATTGACAGTTTTGGTTTTGGGGAATTAAATCCCTACCCATTAAAGGGCTTTCCATTATCCACCACCTACGGACCTGCCGTGCTCCGGACTGACTTACCGGTTAGCTGTCTTACACTTTTGATTATTTTTTTTTTTAATTTCTTTTTGACAAGGAATTGTTTGTAACTCCACAACCATGTGTTTGACCTCCTACTGCCTTCATAGGCCGCTTAAGACATTGCTCGATGATCATGTCAGTCCACGTTCCAGACTAGTATTTTTCGCTTCTTCTGATTGTAAAACAACCATTTTCAGTCATTTTCTTGAATTCATCTCTGGTCACTTTTGTCTCGAACTGTAACATAGTATTTTGAACATACATGTGTGTCAATTTTGCGTATTGTAAGTCCCCTGCATCTTGAAAAAAGGTAGGATTTCAATAATAGTATTTAAGTGCATGATCCAATTTCCAGTCCTCTCTGCATAAAAAATCTAAGGATAAGGTCAATACCACTGTATTGACCTATCCTTCAGCTACAAGCTTCCTTCACTAGAAGGTTAATCCACAACTTGGCAGTCCTACTTAAATTCTTCATTCCAGATTCGCATGTTTCCAGGTATGAAATAGTTTCTTTCAAAATCTCATCATCACTAATCAAAAATTTTCTATTAAAAAGGAGATTCCTTAAAATGTCATTATTCTTAGAGTTACAAGTTTAGTAACAAATAATCAAAAATATAATTAACTAATAGGAGATCGAATTGTTTTGTAAGGACATAGAAGACGATGAAATCACTTAACATAATTTATTTCTAAAGTAAAATACCTACGTATTTTTAAAAGTAGAGAATACAGAATGAGTTTTTACTAACTGTGTATGAGATTCGTTAACTCTAGAACCACTAGCATCTCGATTGACGCATTATGTCCAGCATTTTTTTAATTTTATTATTGCGCCGGCACCGTGCATATTTATGCGTACTATAATATATCGCTTTGTTCTAAAAAAAACCATAAAGTAATAATCATTCATAGTGAAGTTATTTTCGTTCCTCAAACATTTATGTTGGCAGTTTTTAAAAATACTGATATTCTGTCCCAGCTGAACTGACAGTCTAGTTGTGATTGTTTATATTGCGTATTGTCTTAGATAGAGAACATTTTTTAATAATATCATATGTGTGATTAGTCAATAAGTATACATATTTTCAATCTAAAAAACATTTTGAAGTATTTTGCTACCTTGAATATTTTTAACTGGACTAAAGGATATGGATCCAACATGTATGTGAAAATAAAATTTTTTTTGTTTTTTTGCAACATGGAATTTTTTGTTAAGTTTGATTTTTAAATATTATTATTCCTTGTATTTTACTGAAAATAATGATATAAAACTCTTAGTATATTGTGTTATTTATACATTTTTTATAAAGTTTTAGAAAAATCCTTGCGAATTCGCCATTTAGAGCTTGGCGGTTAAGACAAAAAAGGCTCACCTGTTCTAGGATTAAACCAATTTAATTTCTTTGACAATGTTTAACATTAGAGCGGTGGGTGGGCGGTCCGTGATGCTGTCTTATGCTTTTTAAATACTCGTTTGAAAAAATAAACAAAAGTGTAAGACAGTTACCGGTAAGTCAGTCTGGAGCACGGCGGGTTCAGATAATGGAAAAGTGGTAGATAATAGAAAGGTTTTAATGGGTAGGGATTTAATTCCCCCGAACCAAAACTGACAAGTTAGAATCAATAAATCACAACTTCACTTTACAGTAACAGAAAATATGGCACATTCTATATGATAATACGTTAAAATAATAGTTTCTTATCGTTAGTATGGTGTACGAGTATGTGTTAGAATTATTGCTTACGTTACATTGATGTCATATAAATATTTTAAATGTATAAATTATTGCACAATATTACTAGACGTAGGAAACAGATTGTTGCGTGCTAACAACGTCTGTTGCTTATTTGCCTCAGCCAACCGCTAAACTTTGGCCTATGTTCGCTATTACTGACTTGAGTTTATTTGTGTTCAAATTATTATAAAGCTGAAAACATTGTCTACAAAATCTATCTGTAAGTTTTTGTATGCAAGACCGCATAGTAAAGTTTTAGAGCTCAACTTCTAAATTTGAGCTGTACAAATCTATTGTTTGGACTTCGATAAATTACACATAGGTTAAATAAAAACACTTATAAGCACGTTTGTTTAGATAATTTAATGAGAAATTTAATTAAAAAAAGTTTAATGTGTTTCGTCAAATAATGAGGAAGATATTTGCGTTTTTCAAAATGCTTGCAAAATTGTGTAAAAAGGGGGAGGTGGGAGTGAAAGCTCAAGGGGGAAAACCAGGGAATTTTGTAAAAACACATGTCTAATAGTGTTCTAACATCTGTGAAAAATTCAGCTTGTAGAGAATTATTTCTGACATTATTTCTGGTGTTATTTTACCTTAGTTGCCTGGACTAAATTTCAACATTGAGGAAGACTATGCGTTCAGAAGAGGATTTCCAGGTGAAATTCAGTGATGAAAAGTTTTGTAGGCTAATTAAGTAAGGTTTCAGGGATCAGTATGCGGCTACCTATAGTGGTACCCTTAATCTGGAGGTATTTGATGCCAGAACTTTGGAAGTGGTACCAAACTACTCCCAGTGGTACAGGAAAAGGTTTTGGTAAAGAAGTTTTGATAGGTTTTAGGATAATGGTTATTCATACTTTGTTATTTGTTTTTATAATCTATTAATATATGATAATTTATCATTTTAAGGCAAAACATTCTTAAAACATAAAACAAAAAATATATATCTCTAAGGAAGTATATTAATTTGCCAGTGGAGAGGGAGGAATGAATGGTCAAAGGGCTTTTTACACATAATTCTAACAAACTCTTTCTGTGGTTTAATACTTGCTATATACAGTAAGTTACTCCTAATAATACATTCCATACGCTATTCTCCTATGAATGGGGAAAAGATACAATGTTCTTAATATTTTTACTAAAAACATATTCAGACACATGAATGATTTTGAGGTTTGTTGGAGGAGAGGGAGCGGAAGTATTTACCCATTAATGTATCCTGTTGCTGAACTGGGTGAACATAACATGATGTCAGAACAGTTGTATCGTTGTTGATGACTCGGTAGCAGTAGAGTCTGACTAGCTAGGCCATCTAGGCTGATATGTCAGGCATTAGGTAACTTAATCCAACTGATGCACCATTCACAGCTGAGTTTTGATATCTGATGTGGAACAAGCAATAGAGATAGACCAGCTGGGCGAGTCTCAGCTGAAGTGTCAGATATGAAGTGTCTTTACTCAACTGATGCGTCACACATCAGCTGAGCTTTGACATGTAATGCAGAACAAGCAGTAGAGTTTGACCGACTGGGCAAGTCTAGGCTGATGTGTCAGATATTAAGTGTCTTTATCCAACTGATGCACCATACATCAGCTGAGTTTTTACATCTGATGTGGAACATTCAGTACAGACCGAGCGGCTGGGCAAGTCAGCGAGTCTAACCTGATGTGCCACACATCAGCTGAGTTTTGACATCTGATGCTATTGTTCTGAGGCAAACCAAGTCTAGTTTGGGCAGCAATGTAAGAATACTCCTTTTTTTATTAAAGTATAAATATATTTACACAGAACAATTTTTGTCATATTATATAAAAACCAACAGTATATACCTTATTATATTATTTTAGATTAGGTTTATTTTTTACAGTTTCAGTTATAAGAAACATATACTAAGAATTCCAGAGTGTACATATTTAGTAATTTATAAAAAGACTAACAAATAATTTTTTTACATGGTTTACACATGAATATCACAACCAATATATGTACATACATTTCAATCTATACGAAACATTATTCACATAATGAGTCATTTTTAAACTCATATTTTAAATTTTACTCATAAATTTGTAATTTTACTGCTATTTATTTTTTTAAGAATTCGCAAAGCTTACAAATGCAGATGAATATTAACACAAATATAAAATAGTATGATAAATTCAGAAAGTGAAATTTAACTAATGCAAAGAGTTGTCAATGTCAAAATAATGTTATAAACTTTGCAAAATAACTTTATTATCCTAATTTGAATTTATTTTACAGGTCACTGAAATATTATGACAGCCGTTATTATATATCATACCAAATGTTAAGGAAATAATTTTGATAACTAAACTCTTAAAAACAACTTGCAAACTAAACATACAATTTAAACCCATACCTCACCAAATTATTGATAAAAATATAAACATTTAGGAAGATAATTCATTGTTTAACCCTTTGCAAGCTGAATTACACTAGAGCTATTATTATTATTGTATAGCATGTTATTGTATAAAAATATAAACTTTTTACATAAAACTGTTTTTAGTTTTTCATGATAAATTGTAAGTAAAAAATTTACTCATGAGTATATTTTTGGACATTTTAATCTTTTTTAGCCAAATTACGTTTCAAGTAAATATTTCAACATTTGCTTAAATAATACTTTTTATATATAAATAAAATATTCAAGGAAATGTTTAGTTACTCTTTAAAAAATAAGAAAGAAAAATTAAACAATTTCTAGATGTCACTCTTTCATTCATCTAACTACAGTGGCCTCGCAACTGTTTGGATTATGATTTTCCGTAATCCTTCCTACCTAAGTCAAATTAACCCTTTGACAGATGGGGGTGTGAATCCAGATTGAACTTTGCCTGCCAGGTATTGACGTTTCATTCACATCTGCCATCTTGTGTGCCAAAACAGGAAATGATGTTACCGGTAACACCATTAATGTCTGTGTTTTAATTGATATCGGCGAGTGCTGCATCTATGAGCAATGAGGACAATTATTAGTGAAGGTTCTTATACTTTCTGATAGGTAGCAGGAGATTTGCATTGTGCAGTCTATGGTGACTCGGATGAGTTATTGGCGAGAATGCCTAGGGTGTGCTGATACTCTGAGCTTGCGTAGCGCTTTGCATTCCTGAGCGTTTTGAACTTTACTACACGAAGCGGAACTTTTGAACACAAATAACTCAACCTTTTTTTATACCTAATTAATGTTCTTTATAGTCTTTTTTTATACCTAATTAATGTTCTTTCATGTGTAACATTACGAATTATTACTTATTTACCTAAAATAACTTCTTTTTTCAAATAGTAATTTTTTAAGTACAGTAAAACCCCAATTATCAGAAACCCGGGTTATCTGAAACATGATCTAGTAAGAAAAGGAATAATCAACATTGATCGTAAAAACACTTTGGTAACACAATTAATATTATATCTGTAAATTATTGAGTTCTAAAACAATTAAAAAAAATGAATTTATACAGTAAGTATAGTATAATGTTAAAAAAAACTATAACTCACAAAAATTGTGCACTTTTACAATAGTGTAGATCTATTGATTGAGGGTGCCAGCTAAACAAAAAAGAGTGATTGTAACCATTGAAACAAAATAAAAAAACTTTTTAAATGATTTTAAAATTTATAGGTCACTGTAATGTAATGCTCTACATAGTTTAAAATAACACTTATACAATCTGGGTACACATTTATTGTTCATAATTACTAAAATAATGTAACATCTAATTATCAGAAATTTTCATTATAAAATTTCTAGCTACTGAACATGTATGTAACGCCAATACCTACTAAAGGATTAAAATAAAATTTGCTGATTTCATCAGTGGTAAAATCAAGTAGGTTTCCACTACTATATGCATGACATTAGTCATGTAATGCATATACTCGTGTGCTGCAAGTGAAGACACACGTTTAGTTCCCAATCCCTTTATTTAACATTACATTTCCTTCCCCTTCCCTATTTATATAATGCTGCATTAGACACCAAATTTTATGCTGCATTAGTCAGTCAGAGACACAGCTCAATCATGAAGTGAACTACAACTTTGTAATGACTTTAAAGCCATTATTAAAAAAAAAAAAAATTGTATGTACACAGAATATAATGACAACACAATGAACTAAAAAGAATATACGAAAACAAAGCGATATATGAATTTGAAAGGCAAAAATGTAAGAAGAAAAACTGCAAGTCATGAACAGTTTAGATCCTGGTGAACATACAAAAAAGAATTAGGTGTGGATACAAAATTTACACATAAAACTTTATTTATCCTGTTTGTTAACAATACAGTAAATGCTGTAGTCTATATTTCAGCATTAGATTATTTTGTTGAAGAACTTTTTTTGAAGAATCAATATAATGTTCTAATTAAAATTAGACAGCATCTAATACCTATAGCTTAACCTCTCAACTGCTGGGTTTTCAGTAGCATGCCAACCCCCTGTGCTGGGTTTTTTACAGATAGAGTAACCCATGCTTAGATAAACATTATACTCATTTATACATAGTGGTTTCATAATTTTTTCATTTGTATAACGCTTATATTATCTTATAACACAGTAAATTATCAATTTCCGACTCCGTAACAAGACGTGAATCGCGTGATGTAGACGCCATAACAATACAGTAAACAGCCACTGTCAGTTGCCAGTGCCAACAGTCAGCTGTATACAACATAATGAACCAATGAAAACTATTCTCTGTTTAGTAAAGAGCTTGCTAGTAGTTCAACAAAGTATCCATAGATGTCGTGGGTATGTTGAAGTGGAGAAATAATCAATACCGACTTGATACATGTACAGCACACTGAGCGCGTTCGGCGGAACGACTTCAGTCGTGCGTAGCACAGCAGGACAGACGGCGGCGCACGACTTAACTCGTTTACAGCAGTTGAGAGGTTAAGTATCATTGACGTTTGATAGATCATCGTCCTCATACAGACCACTTAACCCATTGACCTATGAGTTTATTTGCACTGAGCAGTCAGTTATTCATCCTATTAAAATCAAGATAAATGTAAGCATTTGGCAAAAAAATCATAAAAAATACAATTTTCAAACCAGAGCAAAAACTTTTATATTTTTATAATAAAACAGGCTTCAAAAATATATAGTTTATATGTACCTAAAAATAATTATAACAAAATAAAATTAAAATAAAGCTTATTTGTTTTTATTTTTACACATTTTGGGAGCAAGTGTATATATTTTTTAGTAAACAACTAAAATTATTACCGAGTTGCTCTATAGCTATTTTGTTGACAGTTTAATTACCTACATGAAAAAAGTTTACCTAGAACTACAGGAAGATAAAACTTATACAGTTAAATTTATAAAATATTTATATTAATAAATATGTAGAATTTAACTATTTGAAAATTATAATACAAACTTTATACTATACAAATATAATAAAAATAGAAACTCACATTAATCCTTTACTCATGGTCCCGCCATGACCAATAACAAAAGATTCGCACTCGTCTGCTTATGTTTACAATCATAAACTGAAAGCTAAATTTGATTGTAAAGCAAACCAGATGATTGTTACAAAGCTGACAAGGAACAGAAAGGAATTTTGAAGCACAGAGTAACAATAAGTTGATTATTATTGTCATACACATTGTTGTTTAGCTCGCAAACATCGTAGTTTGGCGCACAATATTGCCGATTTGGTAGTATTTGGCCCGATAAAACTAGCAATTGGTAGCTCATACATTTTTTTACAGCATTTCAGTCTTCACTGATTGTTTTTATTAATATTTTTAACTATTTGATGCAACAGTTTTTTATGTTTTTTTTTAATATTTAAAAGGTATATATACAACCTTCACGGAACAGTTCCGTGAAAGCAATTTTGAGCCCACATCAACCATCACGGAACAGTTCCGTGAAAATAGGCCAATGGGTTAACCGTGAAGTCTGGCATATATGAATTAACGCTTCGAGATTGGTTCCCCGCCAAATTAACCCGAATAGTCACGAGTCCACAAAAACATAGTTTTAAGCACTTTTTTATAACACTACATTCTAAAAAATAATTAAAAATTGTAAAAAATAATAAATTAATAAAAAGGATCCAACAAAAACTTATTACAAACATAAATTAAATATAAATAAAAGGGCACAAGCATAGACAGAAATCAGTATATGGAATCGCTTTTGTTTATATATTTAACAAATAGATGACACTACAAAGTCAATTTATAAACTCGAGTTTGAAGATTCATAGTTCAATTACTGTTCAAGTGCGAAGAAATTAAAACTGTTTTAATTTTGGAAAACAGCAAATGTATACAATTAACATCCTCCAAGCTGTCTGATGATAACTTTTCCATTATTTCACAGCAATGAAAAATAAGAGTAAAATTGCTACAAATGAATCTATAGAAACAAAGTTGAAACAAACAACTAAACTGACCACTATAACATTTTTTTAATGGCTCTCAAATGCTTCCAATGCTTATATTGCAAAGAGAAAAGTTGCACAATTTTATTTTCTTGTTTTTTTTCAGGGAATTTTATGAAAAAACTAAAATAAATTGTTATTATTAAAAATGTACAGATTGATAGATTTTTAACAAAATATTCAAGTAAACCACTAAACTTATTGTCTTTAATAATTGTAAAAAAAAAAAAAAAAAAAGCAGAGTCAAGCTGAGAGGGTGCCACTTATCTCTGCACATGTTAATATATATATATATATATATATATATATATATATATATATATATATATATATATATATGTGTGTGTGTGTGTGTGTGTGTGTGAACAAACTAATAAAATATATACCAGTTTTTGTTTTAAAACTCAACATACAAATAAATAAGTTTACGCTTACACAAAGTTTGTTAAAATATAATAAATAAACTAAACCTATGAAAAATAGTGCATTTAAGTAATCAGTTTAAAGTTGTGATATGTCATAACACAATGAAATCCTTAACCTATCTAAAAACATAGAGAAAAATATATATAAAACTTTATATAAATCTACAAATATTGTTTTATGTTATATAAATATTCAATATATATATATGTTCAATATATATGTTATATATATGAATATAATTCTGCCATTGTTTGCTTTTGTCTTTGCTAACTTCCTACATAAAACTAGTTTGAAATGAACTATTCCAAAAATCCAAAATTGGTCATGTACACATAACATTTCTACATGTTAATAAAGACTTGTAAAAAGGAAAGCAGCATACCTGGTAAACTAGTACACTGTAGAAACACAATCACATCACAAAGAACTGGTTAGTGAAATATTTCAGGGCCATTGGCTCCCGAAATATTTCCCTAACCAGTTCTTTGTGATGTGATTGTGTTTCTGGCTTGCTGGTTCCCCCACTCCTTTGATTGACAGTTAGTCTACTGCGAATTGCCTAGCCAAGTGCCACGATAATACTATCTTTCTATCTATTTTATTTATGGTCAAATTTGCATGCTTAATAATTACTTTGTTTTAAAAATCTGTTTGAATTAAATATCCTATGTATTAAAATCCGAAAATTGTCTAAATAGTATATTGCTATGATTCACTTTATCTAATTTGAAAGTTTTACTCAATGCATATCGTTTTATAGTTGTTTTATTTTTTGGAGTATTTGGATATATTTTAAATTTTCCTTTCTCTGTAATAATTTTTAAGTACCCTTAAATCTAGCTTTTCTCACTATATTTTTTTCTTGTGGTAATGAAAACTTGTGGTATGAAAGTTATTCCTTTCATATAGAAGAAATTAATAGCTATACAAAACATATTTTTGGATTTTTTATTTCAAACACCATTTGTTCATTTCAAATCAAATTTAACATATTATGCCTTTCTTGCTATAATTTACAAAATTCTCTTTATTTCTAAAAAGGATTCAGAATGATTTTTTTGTTTGGATGATATTGTTTCACTATCTTCAAAAAGCAAAATACCAGAATAAATCAAACATTTAATATTCATAGTAAAACAAATCACTGTAGGGAGTACTTCATGAGGTACTGTTGACTATGTTATTATCACAGTGGCCTCTATATGACCTAAGCAATCACTTATGATTTAAAACAGACTTATAGAAATCAGAGGTTCATGTCTATCAAAGAAAACAAACTTGCTCTTAGAGCCTACAATAGCCATCGCCTGCTGAAATTAAATTTTGAATAACTTCAAAATCCATTACCTTAAAACCCTAAAAACCGATTGTATAGTGAAAAAGTGCATTTAAAGTCTTGATGAATGCTCAATTATTCTTTAATCCTAATCTATAATGACTTTTTTTTTTTTATTTTTGACAATTACTCCAAGAATATCACAAATATATTTTTCTATATTCTGAGATTGTAACAGGGTGTCCACACAAATTTTGTCACAATTTGTCACATCATTCAGATAATTTTCCCTGACTCTCGCAATTTTTCTAAAACGCATTATAGTCAAAATGAGTTTAATTTTAAACATTACATTAAAATGATTATTCTGCAGATTAATATATATCTTGCTATTAAAGTGTAAATAAACATTATAAAAGAAAGAAACAAGAAAACCCAGCCTCCTCCATACCCATAGCTGGCCTAGTTCTCTCTCCCTTTCTTGTTTCCTCCTTTCTTTACTAACATTTTATTGAAAATAAAATACATTTCTACGAAGCTACATTGCTAATATTTTAATTATTGAACGCTTACAAAAAGGAAACCTATCAGTAAATATACAGGGTGGGGAAAAAATTTGAAACACTTTCACAACAACCTTATTTTTTCTATTGATAATTTAATTTTTTTAATAATTGTGTTCCATAAAATATAATTTTTGATCAGAACAATTTAGTTAAAACCGTTAATTAGCAGAGAAATTATTTATTTATTTATAAGACGCCGATCGTCAAGATATGGGCGAATATGGATTTCGAATGAGCGTGATGAGTGTAGATGAGCGAATGTAGTCATTGTTACAAACTAAGGCCGACTATTCCTTAGAAAGTGTTATTAATTGATAGCCCAATGACAAATGAACAGCCGGTGATTATCAGCTGATCTTTCTCAAAATGTATTGACTCTGATTGGGATTGAACTGAGAACCTTTAGCACATGAAGCTGGGATTGAACCAACTACGCTACCGACCAATTATATTCTTAAAATTAGTTACTTTGATATTCAAATGACCACTACTCTGGAAAGGATTAACCTTTCGAAGTCCAGTTTGCGGCAATTAATTTCTTTTGAATAGACCTTTCATTTGATATCAAACTCGATTTAGGCTTACGTTGAAGATTTTCGTTTAACTCCTCGTGGGCCGTGACCCTGAAAAGATTAAATGTTGCTTATGGCGTCAAAAAGTGTGTTCTTTGTAACCATGATCATATACAAGATTTTACTTTTACAAGTAAAGTCATACAAAAGCCGTGAAAGCGTTTTCATATTTTTTCCCACCCAGTATATAAGTCTCACAAAATTAATCTTACAAATGAAGAAAAATTACATTTAAAAACTAATTTCAACACTGGAGAATATTATCAGAACATATAGGACACTGCACTATTGATCACCACTTTAATTAATTATATAAAATACCTAGAAAAATGCTACGTTAGTTCAGGTTATGGCCGACTAGAGCATACAAAAATTCCCTTAAATCTATCACTGGGGCAATTTCCCTGACTTTCCAGAATTTTTGTCCATGTACCTTACTCTCCCTGACCAAATTTGCTTTCCCTGACTATCCCTGACTTTCCAGGATGTGGACACCCTGTGTAAACTAAGAATTATTTCTGAAAATCAGGTCAAAGCCATATGGATTTTTATCAGTAACTGCGATTGTTTTATACAAGGGTAAGGTGAAAAGTTCTCGGCCTGACCCAGAGATGGCATTTCAATCAGCAAAAGTGTAAGTTTCCTGCCTGCCTGCAAAGGTAATTAGTTCACATGACAAGTTTAAACTTTTTTGTACTAGTAGTTTGTGTAAACAAGTCTTTACAGTACACATCTTTGTGTGTTTCGTTAAAATGGATAAACTTGATATCGTGCAGTCATACAGTTCTTCATTTTGAATGGATTAATCCCCAAGGAAATCATCCGAAGCTCCTCTAAAGTTTATTGGATTCTTGATCCACGTGAAGGACGGAAAAAACTATAACCACTTCGGAAATCATTGAAGAGGTGAACAATGTTGTTTTGGACGATAGGCAAGTACAGGTGTCTAAGAGATATCTGAGGCATGGGTTTATTGGAAGAAAGGGTGCCATCTTTGACATCTAGCACGAAGAATTAAAAGAGCAAGCTCTGCTTAAGTTTGGTGCCGCATTTGCTGACTGCAGATGAAAAGCAAAAGTGCAAACAAAATCCACATCAATGTTTAGAGCGAATGAAGAGGGGCCTGACCCATTTTGTGCTGTGATTTTGTCACCATGGATCAGACATGGGTCCATCACTAAACGCCAGAAATTAAATGGTCGAAGAAGTGGGTGTAAACCAGTGGTGCAGCGCCAAAGAAAGTCGATCGCATCTGCCAGATAGATGGCCAGTGCTTTGGGATGCCGAAGGGATCCTGTTAATTGATTAACTTGAATCAATACTGAAAAAGCCAGAACAATTACAAGCGAATACTACTCTATCCTTGTTGACCTGTTGGGTGTCAACTGAAGGGGCCTGGCTTGAAGAAGAAAAACATCATCTTTCACCAGACAATGCCTGCTCACAAAAGTGTGTTGACAATGGGAAAACTGCAGGATTTGCGATACGATTTGCTGGCCACCCCCTATTCTCCTGATTTGGTACCCTCAGACTTTCACCTAATAATCCTAAACTTGACGAAATTTGTTTCTAGAAAGCACTTCGCGTCCAATGAAGAAGTTGAGAGGACCTTGGATGAATATTTTAACAGCCTTCCACAGTCTCTCTTCTGAAAAGGTCAGTGAGAGCTATTGGAGAAACGTTGAACCAAGTGTGTCGAAGTCAAGTGAGATTATGTAGAGTAAAATAACATCGTTTTTAGTTACAAATCAGTCTTTCATTGTCAGGTCTAGAATTTTTCGCCCCGGCCTCGTAAGAAAATCAGACAAATAAAATACACATAACATACAATCTGCCACTAAAAGCAATTATAGCTGACATTAGTAAAATGCCATATCATAAGCCTTAACACTTTACATTTCATGTCTGCGGATAAAACAGGAAAATAATCCCACCTGCTATCCATAAATAACAATAATGTAAAGTCAAAATAACTAATTAAAATTAGAAAGAAATCAAGCAAGAAAAACCATCAGTACTTTAATTATCATACCTTAAATATTAATTGACATTAAAATGTATAAAATGATGTTGCATTACATATATCACTTGATAATACACTTGTTATACTTTATCATTCCTAAAGTAAGTCATTAATGTTGAATTGAAAGTCAAAATGTATATTTTGTAATGTTATGGTTCTTTTTCTTTTTGTTTCGATATTTTTACCTCAGCAAACTTTTGACTAAGCAATTTCATTACTTGGCCATGAGGAACATTGTTCTCCTTTTTGACTGCAGCATAGTTTTCTTTGACGAAGAGTGCAAATCCAGAAGGATTGCGTTGTGTTTTGACTGAGTCTGAGTCACTGGTCACACTGGCAGTCGACATCTTGGTTGTTACAAACACTTGAAACTTACCAAAACAGAACCCGCAGCGTTTACGGTCCGTATTTAATGATTTAGAGTGACGCCCAATGCTGTAACATAATAGAATTTTTTCACACGTTGATATATTTGGCTCATAAACTAACTGTTAAATAATGTAACATTTTCTACAAAAATTATATTTTTGACTTGATTGACAGGTAGCATAATCGGTTAAAGTTTAACTTCATGTTTATTTAATATTAGTGCTAAAGCTTTGAATGACGCTGTGCCGTTAGCACATTAAGGTCGTCTCTCAGATAGCTCAGTCTTCCTTTGTGTTGATTTAGCTTTTATGTCTTTGTATTCGTTTTCGGTGTTCTGTGAGTTCGTTTCTGTGTTCCTGGCTGTTTACATCTGGCTCGCCTTTCTGACATTTCCTTTGTTTGGTTATGCCTAGCGGCTAAAATCTTTTGGCCCTGGCTCCAGGGTCAGAGTGTAATGGTTGGACACCTGCATGGCTTCACTAACTGCTGTTTCCTGGAGGCGCAGCGTGAAACCTACGGGCTGGGCCAAGTCTCCTACTCTGTGACCCAGAGGGGCAGCCACCTCTTCCCCCTTTCCGCGCTGTCCATCCAACGGCCTTCAGGTTGAAGTTTCGACATGCAGGTGACCCAACTCCAGTTTTTTATCCGACCCTTCTGGCCTCCACCATTGAGGAGTATCACGTGTTGAACTTTGAAGAGACATTTGTTTTTGAAGTGAACTTTACTGATTTTGCAGCAAGAAATATATTTAGATTTTATTTTGTTTAGTTCATATATATTTTGTTGGAGTGCTTTCCGGTAGTTTTTTCAAATAACAGGGTTTGAAATTGGCTTACCTCCGTTTTAAGGCCCAAGGCCCCGTACTGTCAGCTGCCTATAAAAATTTAACTTTGTCTTATTATTTGTGGTTATATATTAATTTATTGGTAGTTAT
This sequence comes from Stictocephala bisonia, assembly GCA_035578905.1. Taxonomy (NCBI): domain Eukaryota; kingdom Metazoa; phylum Arthropoda; class Insecta; order Hemiptera; family Membracidae; genus Stictocephala; species Stictocephala bisonia. The sequence continues at coordinate 697,752 of JAQJVL010000388.1, read as the reverse complement.
TGTTAAATATTGCTGATTTGTTGTTGTTGTTAACTTTTATCGAATTTATTGTTCTTATATTTTTCAGAGCTCTATTTTTTTATAAAGTGTTTTATTAGGCCTACTCTATTTTGATATACGTTTAGATTGAAATTTTTTTTCTACTGTTGATATTTGACATCTTGTTTTCCTTTGACTTTTTTTATTGCTTCGAGGGCATTTGTTAATATATATATGTATATATATGTGTGTAATTATTTATAAATATTATGGTAACTTTTCACAAACGGTCAATAGCCCATTTTGTCTGTAAATGTTACAATTTTGTTTTATTTGTCACTTAGTAGTTTTTTAAAATGCTTTTTTAAATCTAACTTTTTTATTTTTTATGTAATAAATCATATTTTTGCCTTTCAAATTGTGCTTTTGTTTCTTGTCCTCCTGAGTCCTGTGCATCTGCACACACCCTCAATGGGCCTAGTTTTGATTTACGAGGGTGGGTTGCAACATAACAACACTTCTGTTTTTTATACTCTGATCAATATTTGATGTTTATAAAAGTGGTATAACTGTTTTGTATCACGCAGACAATATTGTTGAGTAAGAGGTGCAGGTGACTGTCCTATACAAAATATTGCTAGGCCTAGATCCCACGAAATGCTTTGGGAAAATATTGAAAGTTATGAACTTATCAAAAAATCCATGTAGTATTTGACTTAATATCAAAAAGACAGGTAACTTTATTACATGTTTGAAAAGTCTTGGTCTCATATGTCAGGTAATAGAATAATTGTATATATGTGATATATTGTGTAATTTTAATATTTGATTTATTTAATTTACATTTAACTCTAACCAAGAGGGAGAGAGTGTTCTCTAGCTCAAGAATACACATCACCCCATATAATACTCGAGCTCTAATTGGTCATCCCAAATAGACTCCCCTCGGGTAAGGTCCACGAGACCTCGTGAGCCTCACTCACAGTCCAACTCTTTGTCCAACCACTCACCTCTAGCTGTTCTGTAAAGGGTCTCTCTTGCCCTTGTTACTATATTGTTAACTGTTTTGTCAATTGTTCTGTTTTCTACATTCGTTTTTATTCTTTCCTCCTAGAACAACATCCAAGACTGGACTCTCAGAAGTGTCACATGTACTCAGTCAAAATCTAAATTTCTTTATTCGCTTTTATACACTAATTGTACATGGAATAGTGTCATTATGCACATATACTAATTAAAATATATCACTAATATTCCTTGTCTTAACATAAGACACTAAGCCTAAGTATAAAGTATCATTAATAAAGTGGTCCTAATGAATAAAATTCTTCCATATGAATAATGCATTCTGCAACAAAAAGTTTTCAAGCAATAGTTTAAACGTTTTTAGATCATCTACTTCTCTTATTATTTTGGGAATATAGTTAAAAATTTTTATTCCAGAATAAGTGGTGCTTCTCTTAAACCTTTCTAGGTTATGATGAGGTAAAATTATGGTAGCTTTGTTTCTGGTGTTATAAGAGTGAACCTCATTCAAAGTTTTTAAATTACGTTTGTGATTTTTTACACAAGTGACTACAAGTGACTGTATCAAAAATATATTGGCTATGAACTGTCAATATTCTTAATTTGGTAAAATGTTCCTTAACCGAATCATCACTTTTTAATCGCAAGATTGTTCTTAAAGCTTTTTTTGAAGTTTGAGAATTTTATTTAAATTTTGATTTGAGGTCCCGTAGGATATATGAGACTGAATATGAGCGTAAAATAAGGTTCGAAGCACTGATAAACTACAGAGAGAAGATAATGGTTTTAGAGCATAGATACCCAAGTTAATTTTATTGATTATGTGATCAACATGTGAATCCCAGGTGAGATTTTTATCCACATACAGACCCAAAATTTTGATTTTTTCTGCTTCATTTACAAACTCATCAATGCAAATTTGAAATTCATGGATGTTTCTATTTTGTTCTGTTCCAAATGAAATAAAGTTAGTATTTTCATATTTAAAATAAGACCACTATCTATTAAAAAAATGTTGAATTCCTGATAGTTCAGTGAAAGAGGCTAATTCTAATTCTAAGCTGGTTTTTGCTGACATAATGAGATTTGAGTCATCTGCGTAGACACAATTAATTTTTAATTCCGTCAAACTGACTCAGACAACTGGGCATATTTTGGATGTAACATATAATTAATAGAGGCCCTAAAATTGACCCTTGGGGAACTCCATATTGAATTGCTTGTAATTTAAATTTAAATTTTGATATCCTGTTATTCTGAGTTTTAGCAATCTTAACATATTGCTTTCTATTTGATAAGTATGATTCAAACCAATTCAAATAGTTATTTTTTATTCCAATTTCTTGCAATTTTTTAATTAATTTACTGTGTGAGATGCTATCGAATGCTTTTGATAGGTCCATAAATATTCCTGCAACTTTATTTTTTTTGTCTATGGATTCAATTAGGGAATCAGTAAAACTTACAAGGGCTGTAAGTGTTGATCTATTTTTGCGGAAACTATGTTGTTCCTCATCGAGCATTTTATATTTTACTAAATGTTCGGTAGGCCTAACGTACATTGCTTTTTCAAAAATGTTTGACATTGATGGGAGAATCGAAACTGGGCGATAATTTTGAATACCAGTTTGGTCCCCTTTTTTCAATATTGGTATAACCGTTGAGATTTTCAGTTTACTAGGGATTATACAAGAGACAAAAGAAGAATTTACTAAGTGTAACAGCGGTTTAATTAATGGTATTCTAGCCAATTTTAATATTGAGATCGGAACCTCATCATAACCACATGACCACTTATTCGAGAACCTCCTTTCGAGAACATCCTCTCTGGGGTGCGTAAATTCTCTCTGATCTTTTATTTCTGCGCCTTTGCCTCTTGTCCGCTCCAGTAGAGCAGTGGTCCTCCTTTTTCTTATTCAGCGTTATTAAATTTCTCTATCCAAATCATAAATTTACCACTGAAAGAGTTTACAGTTTATTTGTTTTTCTTACTCTTATAAACTACAATCCTCAATTCCAAATGATATTGATATTGGTATGCATTGCCATGAACAAGTCTCGTTTGCATTGTAAATTTGGAGTGCATAAAAGACAAAATCTGATTTTAGTACCTAGATATTTTAAAATTATTTATAAATAATTAAATACATAAGTTAGAGTAAAAAAGACTCGTTTCAGTAAATAATTTAATGAAAAGAGCGGTTGTTTAAAACTGACAATAACAATACGCCTTTTATATACTGACCAGTATCCACAAGACATGCACTTGTAAGTGAACTTCGTAGAGATTTCATAGTCATGACACCTCTTGATCACAGGCAACTCTGGGAACCTCCGGTTAGCCTTGTCTGCCCTAAACAAATAACATACATTTAAAAACTAGTTAAAATGGATAGCTTTTTACAATAGAAAGTAGTTTTACTCTGACGAGATTAAAAACACAACAAACACTAAAAATGAACTTTTTGACTTTGATAATAACATGTGGCAATTTAAAAGTTGCTCTGGGATCTTAAGGCTGCTATTGTGATTTAACAAATAAATAATGTGCTACTTAAGTCAATTGCTGGATAAATGGGTTCTTTTTTTTTTATTAAGTAAAGTTATTTTGCCAAGTCTTAAGAGGCCTCTAAGGGAGTCATGAACACACAGAAGTCATGCGAGACTGGCGAGAAAAGTTGGATTTTTTCGAGGAGGGAGATTCCTCAGCCGGACAGAGTACAGTGTGGTTCCTTATAATTTCCTTTATAGTAGTTTTCATAATATTTTCAACCGGAAACTCCACTTCCCCCCCCCATGCCACTTCAGTTGGCTATGCGCAACCTTCTTTGTCTGAACGTATGTTGAGCTGAAAGGCCAATTCTTATCAACAATTGTCAATTTTCCAATCAGTACCGTTATTGCTGCTGCATTTAATTTCTTAACATATCTTTATGCTATTTTGTTGTAAAAATGTTAAGATTTATTTAATGAAAAGTAGTCTTATGACATCGAAATCAAATTATCCACTGATAAAAAATTGGGGATCTACTAAAACATTCCATTTCTAATTCAAAAGTTTTCCAAAATCATAATTCTTGTTCACATTTTTATTCTCAAAATGGTTCAAATTTAACATGGTTAGGTATAGGCTTACCATACTTATATTCTACAATTGAAAAGTAATTGAATAGTTTAATTTATAAACATGAGGATACGCTTTACTAAAAACTAAGTAAATTACATTACAAAGCATGAATTTTTGTATATAATCCTAATAGCTGTTGAATTGTGTTCTAAATATTGGTTTTTATGTGGCTAAATATTTAATAAAAGATATAACTTTGTAAAACATGCTGTATTTTGTTTATTATGTTCGATTGAAGACTAAAACAAAATAATACCAAATGAACACCACAAAAATTCTCAACTTTTTATAATGGTAAAAATGTACCACCTGACAATTTATCTTAAGTTTTATCAATTTTGTATGTTTTATCAATCATTTTTTAACTAAATAACAAATGATTTCACATACACTAGAATAGTTTAATGGTAGTTACAACATAAACACACCAATTATAAATAGTTGAAATGTGGCCACTTTTTTATTTGCTTCTGAAGAATACTGAATGGGTTACTAAAATACATGAAATTACATTATGGGAACAATTTGGTTACAAAATGCAGACATTTTGTTAAAAAACCATGTTCGTGGACAAAGACGAAAACCGAAGCTAATCGTAAGAATGATATCAATTATGTTTAAATAATTTATTATTATTATAATGACAGGTAACATATTGAGTCAGCAGCCATCAAGTTCGTATGTATAGACTAGTTGAATACAACTGATATATCACTAAGTTCACCAAGAATGAGTAAAGAAACTTTCATGGACCAAGATTAGTTTTGAAAAAAGATTTTGAGGTCAGTGAAAGTATGGTACACCTAGTGAAAGATATTAAACAAGCAAGATTTGAAAAAGAATTGGCAGGTAAATCACTACAACAATTAGCTGAAGATATTTATGTGCAGTCGAAAACTGATTTAGAATTAAAAGAAAAAGAAATTTCAAAACTGAAAAGCGTAATAAATAAACAAAACATCGAAATGAAACATTTAAAAAGAAGTGCTGAAACATATTGGCAAAGTATTGTTGTCCAGTGTGATCCAATTGATATATATAGGGACAAAAATATAGACACCGTCATAGGAAACTATAATTAAAGTAAAAAGGAAATAATCGCATTGAAGAAAAAAATAAAACATTAACAAGATGAACTCAAACATCTCAAATTTGATAGTAAAACTTCTTTTGAAAACAAGAAAAGCCAGTATCCAAATGACAATTACTACACTCTCAGTAAGCGCCTTCATACAGATTTGGAGCTGTGCAAGTAAGAAAATAAGAGTTTACAGGTAGCAAACCAAACTATAAGAGAGAAAAATAGTAACCTTAAGGCTATTATTGAGGTCCTACAAGACAACAGGGATGAGCAAGCAATAAATTTAAACAGGCTCGACACTTTTTCTCCCTTACAAAAGAGCGAAGAAAATAATTCAGTTTGGAAAGTACCTAGAAATGCTTCACGAAGGAATCTTGATGCAGATAATGAAATAATTACATGTGAAAACAAATTTCAGTTACTACAAGATACAATCGACAACCAAGAGTTTCTGTCTGGAGAATCACCTTTTGAATCACTCCCCGCTCCGATCAGTAAAATAAAGCTAAAAGACAATTCAAGGAATAATTCTATTAAGAGACCAGTGCAAAAATACAAAAAATACAAATATGTTACAAATGGAAAAAATAACATTTTACTACTGTCAGATAGTCATGGAAGAAAATGCAGCCAAATAATAAAAGAACATGTTGGAAATAACTTTCAGGTAACCACCATAATAAAACCCAATGCAAAATTCAGTAATGTGATAAGGGATATGGCAAATTTGATCAGTAATTTTACAGAGAATGATTATGTTGTTGTTTTAGCAGAAACAAATGATTTCTCTGCCAATAACACTTCCACCGGAGATTTTGATATTGGTACTTTTGAAAAAATAGCCAACAATACAAATATCATATTCACTGGTATACTTCTTAGATATGATAGGACAGACTTAAATAAAAGTATCATAAAGACAAATGAAAGGATTAACAAGCAACTTGCCAATTTAAGGAGGAATAATTGCAACATCCTAGAATTAAAAAAATTAAGATAACCAGAGAAGACCACACTAAACACAGTCTCCACCTAAACTACTTTGGTAAGCAGAAGCTGTGTGCACATATAGCAGCAACTATTCAAAATGAAAAAAAAAAGAAAAAAAAGAAAAACGAGTACCAAGAAAATATCAGTTGATAAAAGTCAAGAATGCCCTACTCAGGAATCAGGAACTACCATACCATCTTCTCCAATAAATTGTGAAGTAAAAAACACTCTGCGAGTAGGTGTATTAGATCAGTCTGCAGATATTGTGGTGCATCACCCATTGACCGACACTTCCAAAGCTGAAATCACACTACAGCCAGACCCGCCTTCACTTCAGCTCCAACCACTTAAAACAACTACACTAAGAAGAGGAATTAGTCATGGACAACTAAACAAGTATTTTTAGACAACATTTTGGAGAGTGTCCCATGGAAATAAATTAGGTATTAAATTAAATAACAAGTCAGATATTCATAAAAAAAATCATAACATTAAAACAATAAATTCCAATAGCCTGAACAAATTTTATCAAAGAAATAATGTATCTTTTTCTCATCATGATCTTAATGTAAATGCATATGTAGAAGATAAATCTTCCACCGTTCCTAGTCCATCTTTTAATGCCGGTAATCAAAATTGATCAAACTTCACTATATTTCATCAAAATATTCAACACTTTTCATCTAGGTCATTGGCATTGCAGATAGTACTAGATGAAATAAAACCTGCTATTGTTGTAATTAGTGAACATAAATTAAAAAGTCATGAAATTAATAGCGTAGTATTGCCTAAATATATTGTTCAAAGTTATTACGCTCGTCAAAAATATGGAGGTGGAGGAGTTATGATATTTGGGCGTAGTAATAATATTAAAATTAACAAGATTTAAATTCCTGCAATTGAAAGGCTTGTTGCTGATAAAGAGATGGAATGTTGTATGGTAGAGTTTAAACTTAAAAATATGTCTTATTTACTCATTGGAGTATATAGGACACCAGGCTATGCTTTTGAAATACTGTAGTATTTTTAGAAAAATTGAATAATTTATTAACCATTATTAGTAAAAAATATAAAAATATCTTTGTTGCAGGAGATATCAACATTGATGTCTCCAAAGTGTCTAATGCCTGCATAGCTTTTAGGAACATCCTGAAGGAATTTAATATGCATTATCTTATTGACTTCCCCACCAGAGTAACTACTCATTGTCAAACCTCAATTGATAATATTTTTACAACTATCGACAAAAGAAAGCTTTCAATATCAGGAGTAGTGACAGAGCTCTCTGATCATGATGCTCAATTATTAGAGATAATAAAAAGTAAAACTGACACGTCTCGTAATAAAACAATAACTAGAAAATGTAGAAAATTCACATCTGACAATTGTGAAGCTTTTGCTAATAGTTAAAAAAATGAACTGTGGTTGGAGATGTACTCAGCTAATGTGGAGGATAAATATAACGCTTTTTTCAATATTTTTATTTATCATTTTGACATTTGTTTTCCAGTAATAAAATCTCGTGTAAATTAAGTAACAAAACCTGGATTACTCCAGAATTAAGGAAAGAAAGAGACAATATCATTGATATTAGTCAAACTATTAGAATTACCAATGATAGCGTACTTAGGGAGTTATTAAAAGAACGACAGAAAAAGTATCGTACAAATATTAATAGGACCAAGAAAAATTTTATTGAAAATAATATAAAAAAAGCTAATAATGTTTCAAAAGCAACTTGGAGTATGATAAATACTGATATTAAAAATAATATTGTAAATATCAAAGAAGTTAAATTACTGGTAGGTAACAAAGTGTATGAAGATCCATTAGATGTTCGTGAGTTGTTTAATGATTATTTTGTTAACGTTGTAGACGATTCATTGATTTCCAACAAAACAATCCAATAGCCCCCAACCCAACTATCACCGGAGAATGGTACAAAATGTAATTTAAAGTCTGTAAATGAAGTCGAAATATACAAAATTATATCATCTTTTGGAAATAAATTCTCCTCTGGGTTTGATGAAATACATATGCCAATAATTAAGTGCTAAGCAATTTTTAATCAGACCACTTACACATGTAATAAATTCTTTGTTTATTTCAGAACTTTCCCTGACAAGCTTAAAATTTCAAAAATCAAAACACTGCATAAAGGTGGCAATGAGAAAGATCCAACTATAGGCCTTTATCTATCTTACCTACCTGAACCTCTTTGAACTTGCAGTTCATTCTTGGTTATTAGAATTCTTAGAGAGTAAGAATCTATTTGATGATCTCAACATGGGTTCAGGCCAGGTAGATCCGTTACAACAGCGAGTATTGATTTAGTAGTTATAATTATTGATGCTGTTGATAGTTGTGAAAACGTAGTTGGAATATTTATGGATCTTAGCAAGGCTTTCGATAGCGAATCAAATCCTATTTTAATTTCAATTCTACAAAAATTTGGTATTGTTGACCCTTCTTTGGAATGGTTCAAATCATACCCTGAAAATAGAACACAATATGTTGAAATGTCTCGGATTACAACATTTAACATTGTAGAAAATGTTAGGTCATCTTTAAAGAAAAGAAAATTTGGAGTGCTTCAAGGATCCATTTTGGGTCCTGTTCTGTTTCTATGTTATTTAATGAATTAGCAGCAAGTAGAATTCCACAAGCAGACCCAGTGCCTCATATTGGACAAGGTGACAGCGAACATTCTCTACAACACTTACCAGGCCGTAAGGAAAGATTATGTATAGTTTGCGCTAAAATGCCTAATATAAAAAGGAAACGGAGCTACTACTGGTGTCCCAGTTGTAATTGTGGGATTCATCCTACATGCTACCCCAAATTGGTACATTTCTATAGGCCTACCCAGACTGGGAGAAAAAGGAAGGCATCTGAAGATGATTCGGACTAAGCGTCATTCATCACAGCAGCCTTGTATATAATTTAGTTTTTTGTAAATAACTTTCTTATTTTTTATATTATGATGAAAATGTACATATAACGTTTTTTATTCTATGAAATGGTGAACATTTTTTATATTTAACATTTGTGTCTTGCTCCTGTGGAACAAAAACTGTAAACAGGTAAAGTAAAAATATTATTTTGATTTTATTAATTTTTTTATTACTAATGAAAAAAAAAATAGGGTCTTCAATCAGCAGTTGTTGGAAATAAAAGTAAATTGTGTATTTATGCTGATGACTCAAATTTCATTACTACCGGCCAGACATTAGATGAAATAGAAGCTTCTGTTGCAAATAATCTTTTATCAATTCAAAACTATTTCAATAGTATCAACTTAAAATTAAATTTTAGTAAAACTAATACAGTAGTCCCTCTATAATCTGGCCCTGCGCCAATCCGGCTCCCCCAGTAATCCGGCCAGTTCTATCGTTATTGATAAAAGAACCAGAACCCAGTTCTATCGTTATTGATAAAAGAACCAGAACCCAGTTCTATCGGGATATAGCTTTAACATATCGGGAATGTTTCAGGAGTGAAAAGTGCTGATAAACAGAACAATGAAACGTCAATTTCTGACCAAAAGATAAACAAAATAAATTGACAGAAAATATCCCCACTGAAAGAACAGATAACATTAGAATTCCAGTCAGTAAAGAGGAATATCATTTCCTTATCAGCACTTGAAAGAACAGATAACATTAGAATTCCAAAGTCAGTAAAGAGGAAAATGGGCCTTGCAGCCTGAGCCCCACCCTTGTTTATCCTGACCCTTTCTTATCACTTCCTGCCTGATAAAAACACCTGATGGCAATATTCCATTCTGTTTACAATTCATATCACATTATGAATATGATTATGCTTCTAGTTTTATTGTGTATAATACCTAAAAGGTTTTTATAGTGAGTTAAATATATTAGAGTTTCTTTGTTTAGACATGTTATTAATAATGCAAAACATTGCATTTAAAAAATGATAGGAAATATTATTGAAAAATATATTTTTATGATAATATTCTGTCAGCACTAGACAACTCTTAATCATTTTTACTATTTTTATCAATAGTTACATTTTATTTTACATATTTTTTCTTTTGTACATAATAAAATGTACATAACAATATACATTCTATTATGTAATTTAAACATGTTTTGCAATTGAACTCCAGTAATCCGGCTTTTTCACTAATCCAACACATACTTGGTCTGAATTGTGTCGGATTAATGAGGGACTACTGTATTATGTCTTTTGGTACTCATCGAAAAGGAAGTTTAACCCCTATTATTAATATAAACAACAATAAGATTGAACAGGTTAAACAAACTAAATTTTTGGGATTATATATTGATGATAAGCTTTCATGGACCTACCATGTTGATCAATTAACTAATAAAATATCATGATGTTTATATGTGTTAAGAAATTTATCAAAATACCGTTCATTAGAAATGTTATTAAAAGTTTATTATGCCCACATACATTCTCATGTATCCTTTGGTATAGAGCTGTGTGGAGCAACAAGTATTAAGAATTTAGATAGCATTTTAAACCTCCAAAAAAGAGCTATCAGAACAATGCTGAACTTGGATTAATCAGTCTGTTAAACATTATTTTACCAATTTAATTATTCTTACTGTTTATGGACTATGTATATATTACAAACTATTATGCATATTAAGACATTTGAAAGTGATATACCAACTTTAGAATTAACCCATGAGTATAATACACGCTATAGAAACTATCCATCATTTCAAAAACATAGATTGAATATTTTTAAGAAAAAGCCATCAACTGCAGGTATTAGATTTATGCATAGTCTACCAAATCACTTTCATTTAATTACAGATTTGAAATTGTTTAAAAGAAAGTTAAAAGTATATCTAATTGATAAAGCTCTCTATTCTCTAAATGAATTCTTTGAGAATAGTTTTAATTAGTTATTAGCTTTAAATTAGATTAAATACATTTGTAAATTGTGACACCATTCTGTATTTACTTATGTAAATCTTGAAAAAAGAAATAAATAAATAAGAAATTACAATTAATGTAACTATGTGTAAGACATTCATTTGAAAAATGATTTGTCAAATATTTTATAAATAATTTACAATAATGTATTACATGGTTAGTATTACAATACATGTGAACTTACTTTTCTACAATATATCTTGTAAAAATACAGTAAAACATTTACAAAAGAAAAGTGTTCTTTATACAATAAACATTTGTGCATATTTATTGTATAAAGAAACGTGAACAAATTATTTCCTAATTTTCCAAAAACATGTTCACACATATATATAGAACATAGTCCTATTCTAATTTAATAATGTAATATATGGTAACACAATACAATAAAAGTTTATAATTTGATGTTTGATAAATAAAAAAATATAAAACCAGAATACTATTTAAGTAAGAAATTATAGATTACCGACTTGGAAATTTAATGATTCACAGTTGTAATGATATTAACAACAGTCTTTGTTCTTGTAACACTATAGAAAAGGTTGATAGTTTTATACATATATATATATTTGGGGGTTAAATTTGACTATAGAATAAAATGGAATGAACACATTTGCTTCTTAAAAGACAAGTTCAGGAAATACATATTTGCTTTTAGGGAATTGAATGACATATTAAATGAATAGGAAATAAAATTGGCATATTACGTGTACGTTCAATCTCTATTGTCCTTTGGGATAATTGCATGGGGGTGCTCATAAGACGATCATTAACCCACTTGTCACAACTCAAAAAGCAATTCTTAAAGTTGGTTTCAGAAAGGGAATTTGTTATCCCATCCAAAATTTATTTAATTAAAGTAAAGTTCTAACAGTACAACAACTGAAACATATTTTAACTTATATTTACAAGAATTCCAATTCCATTTTTCTCCAGTTTTACACGAACACAACACACGATACACAGTAAATATTGGTATTAATGCAATAGACATTACAAAATCATTTATAACAACAAATCCTTTCTATATCTCACAAGTGTTGTACAAAATATAAAGAAATTTAACTCTTTAATTCTTAAGCTCATTACTTTTTAAGACAACTAGAGCCTACACACCAGGCTACCTGCCCATGTAGACTCTTTATTTCTTGTTAACCAAGCTTTAACTTTTAGTCATATTTTTTAGTCTATTTGATATTTATTTGCTTTTTGAATAGTTAATGTTATGTTTGCTAATGTAAACTTCATTATTTATGTATAATGTTTTGGAAATAAATATTATTTTTGATTTGATTTACAAAACAGTAAATACAGAATCAAACACTCAAAGCAAAAACTCACTTCCACTATAAGTGTATGGGTGAGTAGGTCACTACTACTGTTCTGGTTAGGGTGGGTGGGTCACTACTACTATAAGTGTATGGTTGGAGGGGGGGGTCACTACCACTTTATGTGTTTGGGTGGGTGGGTTACTACCACTATATGTGTAAGGGCTGAGGATCACTACCACTGGACGTGTATTGGTGGGTAGGTCACTACTACTGTAAGTGGTAGGCAGGTGGGTCACTAACGCTGTACATGTATGGGTGGCTGAGTCACTGTACATGTATGGGTGGCTGAGTCACTACTAATATAGATGGGTAGGTAGGTTACTACAACTGTGCTTGTATGGGTAGGTTGGTCACTACTACTGTTATGGTGTCACTAACTTCTTTATTTTTGTCAGTTTTCCATAAATTACTATAAAAGGAGTGTTAGTGTTGATCACAAGTGTTGGCCAAGTCCATCATGGTGGCTGGCCAAGTTGATCATGGGTACTATCCGAGTTAATCATGAGTTTTAGCCATGTTGATCACGGGTACTATCTGAGTTCATCATGAGTGTTAGCCATGTTGATCATGAGTGCGAGTGCTTGCCAAGTCCACCACGGTGGCTGTCCAAGTTGATCACGGGTACTATCCAAGTTGATCATGAGTCCAAGTGCTTGTCGAGTCCATCACGGTGGCTACCAAGATTTGTGACGGTATAAAAATTGATCACGGGATACCCAATTAGGTAAGTGGATACTCAAGTAATTGAAAATGAATTAAAATAATGTAAAATCGAAGTGAGACAGAACATCTTAAATTTGCTTGAGGAGTGTAATAATATTTCAATTCACTTCAAGAAACTCACATTTTAATAGTACTTAAAACGAAATTAGCCAATAAAAAACTAAGTTGACAAACTGTAATTAAGGAAAGCAGTTCTTTAAAATGAAACTCATATCAACCATAGTCCTACATTGCATCCATTGATGTTAAGTTGGGCAAAGAAAGATTTTTATGAATGAAGAAGTAAAATCTGTCCGCGACGAAGAAATTCGGGTTTTCACCACTTGGATCTCATCAATCGCCACATTTCTTAGCAATAAATTACCATGCATTTTATTTATAAATTACCTTGCAGGGTTGAATATTGCAACTAAACATTTTAAGGTATCGAGCCAAAACAAAAACAAATTTAAAACAAGATAAATTTCTGACTTGCAATGCCTTTTAAAATTTCAATAACAGTTCTATTTTTATTTTGGCACTCGTTTTAATACTGGGTAACTTCAACCCAGTATTAACCCATAAAAGCAAAATAAAGAAGATTTCAAAAATTTTACAAAGTGATTCTAGTCAAAAAAGTCTATCTTTAAATAGATCTTTCATTTATAATTTTACGACAGTAAACAAAGGCAGTATCTGCACAAGCACAAACCAGTTTTTACGCTTCTCAGCGCAGGGGTTTAGAGCCCTCTTAAAAGCTTTCAGACAAGTTTTTATAAATGATCCAAGCAAAATACAGCCTTGATAGCACAATCCTCAATCCCACAATTTCTTCATATCCACTTACGTTAATTCAACATTTCATGTTAAACGTACCTTTAGATATTTACTGACAGTATACAATATCTTTAGTTACATAATCTTATAGATGAGTATAGCGTCACATTTTTTTATAAAGAAAAAATAAATAATACAATTCTGAGTAAACATACAGTCCATGACACATGTATACAGTAGCCAAGTGTGGTTTGAGAAGTGCTTCCTTTACAAAAATTCGTCTGTTGAGTAAAATGACATTTCCAGAAGGCAGGTTTATATCTTCAGGTATTGCTGGTTAGAGTTCTTTATGTGATCTGACAATTGGTTGAAGAACTTTGTTCCAGCATACAATGGTTTTTTTCTTTCTTTAGTGTTAGTTGGTGGGGTGGGCGAACATAGGCGGTATAATTTCTTGTTGTATTTGTGAACATCTTGATTTCTGTCTAGGTTATGTACATTTGTGTACATTATGGTTTCTTGTATGTAAGTGGCTGTTACTGTAAGAATTTTGAGCTCGACAAAGGCTTTTCAGCAACTATCTCGCTATCCGACACCTGTTTAGTATCTTAACAGCTCTTTTTTGTTGGATAAGACCTTTTTCTAAATTATAAGAAGTAGTTCCTTCCAATGTAGCAATCTTTACAAATGAGATTCAAGTAATGCAAAATAAGCAATTCTTGTTGTTTCTAATCTGCTCACTTGCTTTAATATGGGAATAGATTCAGGAGTTAAATTTTTTGCACAGTTGTTCAATGTGAGATTTCCAGGATAGGCTACAGCGATTGTTATCCAAGGTGTTTAGTGTTGTTCTTCATTTCATGAAAAGTGTCAAAATGGTGAGTAGATAGAAGGCATATATGTTGGTTTAACCTACTAAAACCTTCACAAATAAAGGAAGCACTTGTCCAGTTATTCTTCAGTGGTCGCCATCTTGTTGGTGTTGAGACCAACTGCTTCAATTTATTTCTACTTAGAAGACAATAAAAAACTTTAGAGCTTGAATATAAAGACCAACACCTTAATACCATGAATTTTACCTGTATAACACAAATTTCCAAGAAAGTTAAAAACCTGAATAAGACAAACTGATTAAGTTCAACTTATTAATTTTAATAGATGTCAAGACATTAAATGCATCTTTTAAACTACTAACTTTAAAAGACTAACTACGCCAGTCTTTAGCAACTTGTATGCATGATATATTGCTCACTGAAACCAACCTTATACCAAGTGAGTTGAGTATCTCTACAAGTGAACTTGGTCTACACAATTATCAAGAATTCAGGAAAGATAGAGCTCTCGGGACCAGTAAAAAAGCTAGTGGTAGTGGTGTTCTAATTGCAATATATTGTGATATAAAGTGGTCACAAATATGTACTGCTACTCCGTTGGAAGTAATATCTATTTGTTTATCTTATGGTAAAACGGTGCTGCTACGTAGCATATACATTCCTACCAAGAATCCTGTTGCAATTACAGAGGTTTTACTGATGCACTTGAAGAGATTGTTAGTGTGCATAGCTATCAAGACATTCTTTTATTGGGTGACTAACTTTCCAGTTATTGATTGGAGATCAGCGGAAATTCTTACTGATGGCGCCTCACAGTCTTTGCAAAATATGGCGACTATGTTTGGTCTTACACAGGTGAATCAAGTTATCAACTATAGGAGAGTAATGCTTGACTTAATTTTTTCTAAATTTCAAGATGTCAAGACCGAACGTGATCCATACCCCCTACTACCTGAGTATGACACCACACTGCACTTTTAATAAACACTTCACTGCCAATTGAGTTACATCCTAATGTCACTTATCAAATCAACGTTGTGATTGTGAAAAGGTCCTCCAAGAGTTTCAAAGTTTGGATTTGGTAGACATTGTTACCCATGAAGACATGTTTCATTTAGTTTAGTCGTTCACACTATCACAGATAGCGTATTGCGAAACTTGCCATCACTAAAACTGGTCTTTCAATTTTTCAAGTATGGTTTTCCAAAGAGCTCATTCAGTTCACCATTTTGAAGAAAACTTTTCATATGAAATATAAGGAATTCCTCTCTTTAAAAAGTTATAACCAATTCAATACACTATGTACTATTTGTTTCAATCAGTATGTAAAAAAGATACAGAACTCTATTCTTGATAATCCTAGTTTTTTGGAGATATCTGAAGACTTTAAACAACACAAATTCATAACTTACTACTATGCACATAAATGGATTTTCATCCCAGTCCAATAAATGGCAGTCCAGTCCAATATAGCAAATTCATTTGCATACTTTTTACGTCTGTGTATTTTTAAGATAAGACCATGCAGCAGGATGAATCTCCCATACTCATGAAGTGTTCTCTACTTGTTGTATAAATACTGAAGAAGTTTTAAAAACCCTTATGAATCTTGATATCAATAGAGGAGCTGGATCAGATGACATTCCGCCTGTCATCAAGTACTGCGCAAATCTAATTGCAAAACCATTCAGAACTTTATTTAACAAGTCATTATTTAGTGGGACATTCCAGATGTTTGAAAATTTGGCCATGTTAGTGAATTTGAAAAATCATTTTTAACTTTTAATGTAAGTAAATGATCTCCATAAAAATATTACCATGGGATTATGTCCTGGGATTAGGCAAAGCATATATTTTAGCCATATATATGAAAACAGAACCACAATCCGTACCAAGCTTTCCATTTGGGTCCATGTCCATCTGATGTTGCGTTGATGATCCAAGTAGCAGCATGGCAAAGTTCATGAATCAAGGTGTCCCTGAGACGATCTGCTCTGTCCAGAATCTTTAACAAAACAATCATATTTAGCATATTTCAAGAGTACAAAAACATTTATAAGACAGTTACATATAAAAATATGTTCATGTGGTAATTATGTAAATGATTTCATTGCATTAAGAGCATAGCACATAATTAGGCCATTTGTACAATAATCGTAGTATGAGTATGAATCTATATTTTCAATTTGGCATGAGTGTTGAGGGTATATACTCAGTATATAAGCCACGATGCAACACTCAGGTTTTATATAAAAGTTTAAGACAATAGTTTAGAAGGTAGCACTATTGTTCTAAAGTGTTTTATTTAAATACCATGGGAGGGACGGTGCATAAAGAACCACCAGTAGAGGGTAAGCAGTGTATACAAGACATAAATACCATTCACACTTTACCCTTTAGAGGTTGATAAATCAACTTACAATGTCAGCCCACACTGACTACACAGTAGTTGTGTATATTGCATGATCGGACATCAGGCGCTCTCTATCTCGATACTATAATAATTAATATTATGATGTCAATTTGCTTCTTTTGTGTCATCCTGTGTTGTTTTTGTTTACAATAAGTACAAATATTGGAATAACACTTGATTACTTTCATTCTATTGTGCCTCTAACATAGAATTAGAATATGTTAGAGCATTCTAATTGGTATTTTAACTAGCAATACTATTAATCTTACCAACCTTTGTTGATAGTACTACGCGAGATGAACGAAAAATCTGGTTGTTGCTGTACATCCGTTTATTATAGCAGAAGCCACTTGTACTTGTCATCCGAGTACTCCATTCAATCTGCATATTTTCTGGCAGCTAACAAACATGCAATCAATTTAAATTACAATCACAGACTGTTTGTGTTTAAATGTTTTGTATGTACAGTAATATTACACACTATGGTAAATAGTGTTTTGTAATCACATTTAAATGAACCAATTGGTTTTAGTCACTACGTACTTTTCTCATTACAAATACGAGGATAAATTAACAGTGTTTAAGAAATATTTAGCAAAAAACTGAATTATGTAAAAATTAGTAATAACTTTATATTGCAACTGAATCTGTTATCAGTATGAACACATTAAAATGTATTGTCAACTAATGTACTTTTAGGTCCTGCTTTTACCACACTCAGACATTGTTCATTATCAGGCACAATGTAGACCCATCCTTGTAGCCGTAGTAGAATGATTTATATAGCATTTGTTTAACCCTCTATGGGCCATGAGGTACCACAAACTACGGGTATGGCCACCAGGTACATTGTAAACGAATTTTGAACAACCTTACAAAACATTAATGATAAACCATGATGCTCATTAAAGATGCAAAACTATGTATACCATTTGACAGAATATTTTCCGCTGTTGTATATTCATATATAAAACATCTATCAGCTTAGAGTATTTACAATATAATAAATAAAACAACAGGCATATTTTCAAAACATACTACAGCAATGGAACTCTTCAGGGTTTTTTCCATTTTTAACTGGTCATTTAGATGAAATGAAATACGTCTTTATTTAACCAGGTGAAGTTGGGACTAGAAAGTCCCTTCTTCCACTTAACCTGAAGTGGCTTAGATGGCTGATAAGGGGATACATTTTATAAATCAACTTTCCTTAAACCTTTCTTTGTTATCTCTTAAATGATAAATTATTATCAATAATAACCAAATGTGTTACGGCTCATAACTTCAGCTACAACAGATTTTCGGTAAAGACTATTATTCAGACCAGTAATCAGTCAGTTAAGGTATCAGCACCAAATCCATCCATAGTAAGATAATACGATTTTATCTACCATAGTCTAGATGATATCATAATTTAAATACGCATAAAAGTGGTCAAATGGTTTCACAGTTTGTGGAAGGTCAAATGCAAATTTTGGTAACCAACATAAGCAATCGTTTTTTTTGTTTGTCCTTAAGCAACTGCTATTTCTCTTAATCTTTTTTAATTTGTATTTTTTAATATTTTTATTTGACAGTTTTTGTACTTTACACTTAGTAAGTGTATTTACTACTCTTTGTACATTTTCTAAATTTACACTCCCATCAACAATATCGCCTAATCATTCATACTACTGTTTTCATTCATATCCCTATATAACATTTAATTAATTTCTTCCTCACAATTTTATACAATTTCAATTTTTTCTGTTGTCTAAATCACTCCCTGATAGTAAGCCATGCCTTGGAGTGAAGTCTGGGTCATCGTCCGTGTCGTCCATGTCACTTTCAACATTACTACCCCAACCATCATCACTGACACATCCATGTGGGTCAAGTTTACAAGAAATAGGACCTACTGCTGTTCTTTGAATTTTGTTAATATTTAAGTTGTTACTCATTTTTACAAATTACAATCTTAAGTAAACAAAGTACACACACTACAAACACGTGCTAAGTAAAATTATGTTCAATGCTGACTGACCAGTTATAACAGTGAGCAAGAATGAAAACTGCAGTTTATGTTATGCACACTACTTGAAATGCCGTAATGAAATACACGTTAAAATTAAAAATAACTCAAAAAACCTATGTATGTTGGCAATATGGGACATTCTCAAGTGAAGCCCAGCAGGCAGCTAACTAATTAATTGATAAAAACTTGTTTGATTAAATAGCAATTTATTCCTATTTTATTTATATTGCTGTTAGCTTTTTAATCAGTCATCACATTTAAATTTAGTATTTGTTGAAAAAACAAAATTGTTAATAAAGATTTGTAATTTTTATATTATTTATTTATACTGTATTTATAACTAAACAGATTCTTAATAACTCTGCATTAATATAAAATAAAATTACCTGATTGTCAAACACTTCTCTGTTGTAAAGAGAAAACAACTTCTTAGCAAGTTCTTCCCTCTTTTCCTTAAAGTTCTTTTTATATACCAAGGCATCAGGGTGGCAAGGTAATCCAGCAGTTATTTCTATAAGTGCATACAAAACGATTAAAATCTCACAATTACTCTTAATATACAAACAACCAAATGTACATATGAAAATACTTGCTTAAAAATGTATTGAGGAACAATAGGTAAAAGGCAGACAATGTTATGAAGTGTATGTCTCATACGTATCCCAAATGGGAATTAGACTGGGTCTGTTTAAAGACACTTTCCATGACTATCTTGTAACGTCATAGTGATGACCATTAGTATTTCTCTGACTCTGAATGTTCTTACAGATATCAAGTCTTTATTCATGTCTGGGCTCGTCTTGTTAGTAGGATATAGTTTGGGCCATGTAGTCCCCAGCTGAATCTCACTGGGGAGATTTGAGTACCTAGCAAAATACAGGGTGGTTTTTAATGCAGTCTCCCCCTCAGGTTTTTCTTTATTATATATTAAAATGGATTGTTAACCACACCAATCATTATACATATAAAAACACTATTTTTTTTGTGACATTCAAAACTTCTTGGAGTCATTTGAGGTCCAAGATGTGGCAGGCAACTTATAAATTCTTAATGAGAAGCTGGTCATGCGACATATCATTGAACATTGTCTTTTTTCTCTTAATACAATGGTGCAATCAAAACTAAAAAGGGCTGTACCGTTTTCAAGATATTCTCAGGTTCAAGATGAAGGAGACATAATGAAAGTTGTGAAAAGAAGCTGCTCATGCGACATATCATTTAATATTGTATTTTTCACTTAATACAATGGTGCAATCAAAACTAAAAAGGGTTGTACCGTTTTTGAGTTACTTGCAGGTTTAGTACTTAATAAGCAACTAGGATGTTTCTATCAAAACTCATGGCATTCCATTAGGGGTGTGCGATTAGCAATTTTAGGAGTCAAGTCGAGTTTTTAGACATAATTTCAAGTTCGAGTTTTTTTCCGAGTTGAGTATTTAACCCTTAATTTTAAAAAATGAAAACACACAATAATATGTTATTTTCAGCTAACCTCAATTTCACCATTGACTACAATGTTTTGTTTCCAAAACATTTAATTATTTGTTTGAAACAATATAATTAATGTTAATACAATACTAACTAGCGATAACAACTGCCTTGCCGACTGATCAAGGTTAACCTTTTTGGTTTGTATCGTACTGTTTGTAGTTCCATTGTTCCATGTGCCAAGTTGAATCGTCAAGAGATGAGCGTTATTTAACGAAACGTTATCTATAACACGTTATTTATTGAAACCAGTTATAGATTTAACAGGTTACACGAAATACCCTGTTATTTTTGTAACTCCCAGTCATGATGCATTATAAGGTTATAACAAACTTTATATAACTGTAACGCATGATGGTAATGGAGAGTAAATATAGCGTGCTGAGAAGCGGAACTATAACTGAACAACGAATGAAACTTAAGACTCTTGCAGTTTACAGTTAATTTATCGATAACAGAACAAACTTTGAGCGGTAACTCTGTAATGGGCAAGCAAAGCCCAATGACCGTAACTCATTATCGACATCGTAACGTAACATAAGGCATAACTTCAACCACATACCAAACATAATAAACTTACTTGACCTCTGCTTACACTTCATAACCTTTGGTAACTTGGAACGTTATCTAAACCAGCTGTAACGAGGCCTCGAGCCGTTAAGTAACGTCAGGTCATAACAGAAACAGAATAACTGTCTGGTACGTCAACGGGGCGAGAGTAACAGGTTACAAAAATAACAGATTATTATAACATATTATCATAACATAATAAAATTACGTAGAAAAAGTAACTGTAATCCCCACCTCTATTGTAAAAGTTAACAAAGACTTTTTTTAAAAATGGATACAAATCGAATCCAAGGCTAGCAGTACATTTTATATTGGGACTCGAGTCGGCGATGTACTGGTAGTAGTTACATTAATCGTTATTTTATTAGTCACGGTGCTGGAACGAAGCTGTTCCGGGCATTCTATCTCAAATTATTATAGCTTTTCAATTTCAATAGTTTACGTTCCATGCATAGGTTATGTTATAGATTGAACACAATTTAATTAAATCTGTCCGAAATTGTCAGTCTTAGAACAGTTTTAGCTATGAACTTTTAAATTATGGACCTGAAATAAATGCAACTTTTAATTTCAAATGTTGGTAAAAGTAGTTATGTAACGAAGTTTTGAAACGTTCAATAACTGGTTCTTTGTGATCAGTTACTACGTTTTGAATTAATTGAATGAATAGCAGTGACGGCTATGTGGAACAGCTTATTTGGTCGTGCCTTCTTTATAAATAACGGGAATACTTTTCACCGTAATTGCCATGGTCATACGATCGAGATTTATGTGCGTGAATCATGAATCTGAATACATCGCTAGAACATATCAGGTTACGAATACAATGTTATGATCAGATTTTAAAAACAGTTGCCTACCTATAATGATTATCTTTATATAATTTACTATACAAATGGGACGTTTGTCTTGATTATAGCGTTTTACGCTCAAAGATGTGGCAAAACTCGAATTTCGAGCTACTCGCACATCCCTACATTCCATATCATCTTATTTCAAGGGATGCATCTTTATTGCTTGTGATTACTTTTTGTTTTACAATAATTTATTTAAATTGAAATATTGAAACCACTAACTTACTTAAACTATCAAATATTAAACCCATTGAGTGCAGATTATTTATTAACACATTGAGTGCGGGTCACACGCCAGCGGGTGATAGCAGTGCTTACGCGAGCAGCGGATAAGTCGCCGGCGGTGGACGGATCAATACCGGCTTGTACGCTTCAGTGTCGCCTAGCCCTTTGGCTTAGAAGGGTCGGATTTGCGCCGCATTATAGCCTGTTTCTCGCGTCACATTTCCTTGTTCTTCGTTCGTGGATCGCGCCATTTTGAGCCAGTTGGCGGGGGTTAGCGTGCCTGCGCGCGCAGCGGAACTGTTGTGCCGGCGGTTGACGAAGCAATGCTTGTTTATGGAATTTAGTGTGGTCCAGCCACTTGCCTTACAACGGTCGGATTTGCGCTGCATTGTTGCCTGTGTCTCGCGTAACGTTTCGGTGTTCGCCGTTCGTGGATCGCGCCATTTTGAGCCAGTTCGCTTGCATTGGAGTTTTACCATTTTATTTTTGTGTATAATAGTGAAACATTAGTATCGTGTTGTGTTATATTGTAAATATATTTGTATAGTGCGTTTTATTCTTTTCTGCAATGTTTCAACCAACTCCTGGGCCATCTTCGGCTCCTGACTTTGTCCTGCCGACAGTGATGGTGAAGTTGATGACCCAATCCAACATCAGATGATGGGAAATGCTTCAGATGACTCTGATTCTTATGAATCTGATGATTCTGATATCGGAAATGATACTCCTGTATGGCGTATTTCAACTTCAGGAATGCGACCTGCTGCGACTAATTGTGGCAGGCATCTCGCGGCGCGCATGGGTTTTGTTGCGATGTGCGGCTCCACCGCCGGCGAACGATCACTTCGGAAGCCCCGATCTACCAAAATTGAGGCCATAAACTGGATTTGGTGTATCAACCCTGTTTCCTGACTATATAAGGTATTGTTTTGGTACAAAATATTATTTTTGTATCTGACATGTTTTTAACATATTTTTTCAGCATCGAATGTGTTAAAATTGAAATTTATTAATGTTTTTTTTCTTATTTAATGAAGTGATATTACATAAAGGTGCCTTATCTAAAGTAAGTGTTCAAAATATCCTTCATCTTCTTCCTGGCAGTAATGTAATCTGTTATAAATTCTCCACAAACATTATGAAACAAGTTTTCTGTGATATTGCCGCAAGCGACTGTAATTCAGTTCTTTGAGGTCATCTAAGTTCTGTAACGGAGTCTTTTAGACAACAGATTTTAAATGACCCCACAAAAAAAAACCCCCAAGGGTGTCAGGTCAGAGAACGAGGAGGCCATTCAATATACCCAAGTTCTGTAACGGAGTCTTTTAGACAACAGATTTTAATGACCCCACAAAAAAAACCCCAAGGGGGTCAGGTCGGGGAACGAGGAGGCCATTCAATATACCCTCTTCATACAATCTATCTTTTAGGGAATTCTTCGTTTAGATATCTTGTAACACCATGGTAAAAATGTAGTGGAGCAACATCCTGTTGAAAATAACATCTCCTTGAAATTCATTGGGATTCATGCATGTGTCTTATGGAAGGAAATAATTGATTTCACCATAAATCAAGTTAAACCTGACTATTTAGGTTTCCATCAATGGAAACAGGACCTGGACCAATTACGTGAATGCCTAGTATTCCAGATCAAACATTTACTTTTTGTGGGTATTGTGTTTTTTCCTATTGTATATATTGTAAATACAATATATATATATATATATATATATATATAGTATATAAATATTTATATATATTGTACATATACAAAATATTAGGGGTGTGCGAGTACTCGAAACTTCGAGTATTTGGTCGAGTATTTTATTACTCGAACTCGGCTCGAAGCTTCCGAAACTACTCGAAGTTCGATCGAGTAGTTGTATTTCACAAAATATCAGATTTACATCTTATACGTTAACAGTTTGGTACGTGTAATTATGAACTAAACAATACGCCTAAGAATAGGTAGTACACGACGACAGTCAAATGAACTAGTCGACGTAGTGAACGAGTTCGTTTATTATGATTTTAACTAGTTTAATTCAAAGTTAACAACAGCTGGGAAGGAAGCGATCACACATGTTGGTTGTTCGAGTCTACTTGTAATGCGTAACCTAACCTAAAATGGCGTAAACAAAACAGAAATGCTGGTTAGTGTCTTTATGACCCAAGAAAGTGGAGGAGAGATCCGATTCAAGATGCTCAAATAGACCTGTTACTGATACAAATCTAATGGTCTGTACGCCGTGGAAATTATGCATATTTTCGTTCATATCAATAATACCGCTCAATCAAAAGGGTACCGAGAACGGGTCAGTTAGATCCCAAAAATTTAACTTCCCATCTTTTCTAGGCGAAAGTTCATCTCGGTTGTAGTATAAGTACGTGCAAAGAACCGTTCAGCTCCTTTTCAGAACTGAAATTATCGTATATTTCTTGCAAGTCGATTGAGGTCTGTTTTGTTTTTTAATCTGAGCAGGGAATTGTCCAATGATTTGACGTAAGAAAATACCGCATCGTATCATATAAAATATGGTAATGACATTCTAGCAGCGTGTGCCACAACATTATTGACTTATTTTCCGTCAAATAAAAATATATATATAGCCTTGGCGAACGCCTATTAATTATTATTCCGTAAACACCTTAGATCGCCAAAACTGTGTGTACGAGGGTCGTCCAGAAAGTAAAGAACGATTGCGCATCACGGACGGCGCAGTTCCCCCACAACCGCGGGAGTGGGCTTATTCTTTAGTCCAAACCTTCCGCTTCAGTTTGAGCTGTGTAGCGGTGCCGTGAGGTCACGTTTGCGTCTCTTGTGGAAGTTCAAAATGGCGGCGCCAATTGAAAATCCCGCCAAGTGTGAAGTCCGTAGTGTGATTCGGTTTCTGAATGCGCAGCATGTTCGACCCATAGAAATTTATAGGCAAATTAAGGCAGTGTACGGTGACAATGCGATGAACGAGTCATCGGTGAGAAACTGGTGCATTCAATTTAATGAAGGCAGAACTAGTGTGCACGACGAGGAACGAAGTGGAAGGCCGTCACTCGTTACTGACGAGTTGACAGCGAAAGTTGACGAAAAATTCAAGAAAACCGGCGTTTCACTTTGAGCGGTCTACTGGCAGTGGAAAAATTCCAGTAGACCGCTCAAAGTGAAACGCCGGTTTTCTTGAATTTTTCGTCAACTTTCGCTGTCAACTCGTCAGTAACGAGTGACGGCCTTCCACTTTGTTCCTCGTCGTGCACACTAGTTCTGCCTTCATTAAATTTAATGCACCATTTTCTCACCGATGACTCGTTCATCGCATTGTCACCGTACACTGCCTTAATTTGCCTATAAATTTCTATGGGTCGAACATGCTGCACATTC
The DNA here is from genome assembly GCA_035578905.1 of Stictocephala bisonia. NCBI lineage: Eukaryota > Metazoa > Arthropoda > Insecta > Hemiptera > Membracidae > Stictocephala > Stictocephala bisonia. Next base: position 672,034 of record JAQJVL010000388.1, on the reverse strand, counting down.
AGAAACCGAATCACACTACGGACTTCACACTTGGCGGGATTTTCAATTTGCGCCGCCATTTTGAACTTCCACAAGAGACGCAAACGTGACCTCACGGCACCGCTACACAGCTCAAACTGAAGCGGAAGGTTTGGACTAAAGAATAAGCCCACTCCCGCGGTGGTGGGGGAACTGTGCCGTCCGTTATGCGCAATCGTTCTTTACTTTCTGGACGACCCTCGTAATATTTGCGCATACAATATTTTTTCCTGTCAATTTGTTGAACAGTTTCCTGACTACGATAGACAATAACACAGTTGGAGTATAAAAGGTGGTAAAGTACGATAATTTTGATTCGTAAACTCACTGAACGGTTCCCTGTTCACATAGACGTCTATGTCGATGTAAACTGTAAAACAATCACGAAACAACCCAAGCGAGGGAGAAATATGTTGGAAGACCTTTTCTAAACAAAATACGACGAATTTAGAGATTCAGAAAATAATTTTTATTGAACCGAAGCCTTACCAAACGTCTAGTTTTTTATTCATAAGTTTATATTTTAGACTGCATCTCGTCGCCAATATCGGCTAGACCTATTATATTAGCCGACTACGTCTATGGTTTTCATTCGATTACGCCAGGTTTACAGGAATTTCTCGTAATGAAATAATTATTTATCTGTTGTTCAGTATAGCCTCATGTATCGAAATAGTTTCAAGTTGCACAAATTTCATTACCGATCATAGTTTAAAAGCTATGATCATCCTAAGCGACTTTAAAATTTATTTTTAGTAAACCTGCTTAGTTATTATTATCAATCGATTGAACTAATTTCACTTTGGATGACTTAAGTCTTTGTCATCCAGATTTTAAAATTTGATTGTATAATTCACAGCTTATTTCCGGTTAGTTGTAACCTTATTATTACTGAATTAAATACCCACAGAATACAGATCCACTCTTCTTGGTGTGTACACAATAAATTTTTTGTTGAGAGCAGGCAATTCTGAAAGCAAATGACTACATTTGGCGATGACGCCTGAATTTTAGCTACAGTTTGGTTGGATGCAGCTTTTGCCATCAAGTTTCGCTACGTTTTCGCGGTACACTTTGAACTGAACCACCAGAAAAACATAACGGCTGGCTGTGAACAGTATAATTGGCTTGCATAGAAAATCTGATCTGTGATATGAGTGGACAGATTAAATCTTTTTAATCCACATCGTTTCAATTAATAATATACTTTCTTAGTTTCTTTCATCATAGTAGTTATGAAAAAAGAAAAAGGTTAATCAAAACAATGCCACATAAAAATGTAGGAAGGCAGGAAGTAACAAGTTTTATTTATCAAATGTTACAGTAACAAACAACAAATCAAAATTATTGTGTTCAGTTTAGATGTATATATTTATGAATCTGGCAAAACTTAACATAGGCTTAGGATGGTGTCTGCCTTTTACAGTTGCCTTGGGTAAACAGGAAACCTTCTGTAAATACTCGCTCGAAAATACTCGATATTCGAAAAAATGCCAACTACTCGACTCTAACTCAAAAATCACTACTCGCACACCCTTACAAAATATATATTGTATTGTATATATTTTCTTATAAATAATGAGAAAATATGGAGGATCCGTACCAACAAAGAGCTAAGAGAACGTGACAAAGACTAGAAACGAGTTGGTCCCTTAAGTCGGTTCTCGGTTATTGACAAAAGAACCGGAACCGAGAACCAATGGGAAAAATCTTGGTTCTGTTGTCCCAGTTCTAGAAAAACGTAAATGTGGAGATAGCTTTCATAACGGAAATTTTTCAGGTGTTAAAAGTGCTGATAAACAGAACAATCAAACAACATGCCGCTACAATATAAACAATATATCTTTGTCAGAAAATATCTACCAGTAGAAGGCCACTTCCTTATCAGTATGTGATTTGGCTACGAAATAAACAAAATATCTGTCAGACAAAATTCACCCATAGTCTGGCCACTTTCTTATCAGCATGTGAAAGAGACAGATAACACTAATAAATAGGAGTTCAAATGCAAAGGCAGTGAATTAAAGCCATTCAGTTTTTGTTCAAGAGTCCAGTCATCCTTTACACCTGAGCTCCACCCTTGTTTGAATTCTTCGACAGACAGAAAGGTTGCTGGATTAACTTTCACTCCTGACACCTTTAATCAATTTTGCATTACCTCTGTCTCTGACATTAAGCAGAAAATTTCTTTGTCAAAAAATAGTCCTATTGATTTTTTGCAACAGAGCACTGTACCCCCAACACACTTTGAATTCAAAACAATTTCTATTGATCACGTCATAAATGCAGCTAAGAGGTTGAGTAGGTCAGACAGCAATGATATATATAATATGTCAAACAACCTTTTGAAAACTATTATAATTAGTATTGCTGAACCATTAACAAATTGTATCAATCTATGTATCAGGGAGGGATATTATCCAAATCAATTGAAAATATCACGTGTTTGTCCTGTCTATAAAAAGGGTTCTAAATACAAACCCGAAAATTATCGACCTATATCAGTAATTCCAATTATATCTAAATTGTTTGAGATGTTGGTATTTGATCAGATTAGTTCCTTCTTTGAGGAAAATAATATTCTAAGCAACTCACAATTTGGTTTTCGGAGTGGTAAATCTACGTCACACGCAATGGATAAACTCTTAAGAGAAATCAAAAAAGCTTTTGAAGATAAATGTTTTGCTCAGATCACATTTTGCGATCTGAACAAAGCTTTTGACTGTGTCAACCACTCTGATCTTCTATCTAAATTACAGTATTATGGCATTAATGGCTTAGCTCTAAATTTGTTTCAATCTTATTTAAATAATAGAAAACAAAAAGTTCTTATTAATGGTCTGTGGTCACAAGAAGCTACAGTATCTTTTGGAGTGCCACAGGGCTCAGTGCTTGGGCCTTTTTTATTCTTAATCTCTATAAACGACCTTCCATCATCTGTTCCGACACCCACTGTTCTATACGCGGACGATACAACTATTTTAAATATTAATAAAGACTTCAATGATGTTAAATTGTTAGCTAAGAGTACACTGACAACTGTTTCTGATTGGTTTAATTCCAATGGGTTCCTTTTAAATCAGGAAAAAACACAAAATGTGTTATTTAGTACCAAAAATACGGATGAGGATGATTCGTCAGATTTCTCTTATTCCAATAGTGTGAAATTTCTTGGAATTTTCCTGGATAGGCACCTGACCTGGGATTGTCACGTAGAATATTTGAGTCGTAGGCTCTCAAGGGTAATTTTTCTATTGAAGCGTCTACAATCCTGCATTGATTCTAACTATGTTAAAATTGCCTATTTTTCTTATTTCCAGTCAATTATTAGGTATGGTTTAATATATTGGGGTAATGCCAACAGAATTTCGGAAATCCTTATCTTACAAAAAAAAGTTTTAAGAATAATTAACAAATCCCACAACACAGATCATTGTAAGCCAATCTTCATTAAACTGCAATTACAGACAATTATTAATCTATATATATTTGATATAATTAACTATGTTTTTAATAATAAAGATATACTACATCTTAATAATACAGTGCATAGTTATAATACAAGGCAAAAAAGTCAAGCAATTATTGGTTTTAATAGATTGAGTAAATCTATTAATAGTCACTCGGTTATTTGTTTGAGGATATATAATTGTTTTATACCTATAATTGAAAAGTACACAGAGAAAACATTTTTAACAAAGCTTTATACCTGGCTGTTGAATAATCCTTTTTATTCTATTGATGAATTTTTCAACTTGAAAAACATTGATTTTTAACATTAATAATATATCTGTGTTTTAACAATTATGTTCTGTAGAGTTTACATTGACATTTTTGATTTTATTTGTGTATAGAAATAAGAAATTATTGATATATTTTTGGACTTAGCATGTATGCTGTACTATGACTTTGTCGATACTGTAATATGTAACATGGCAATAAACGATTGATTGATTGATTGATTGATTGTTTACTGTATCTTGGCCCTTTCTTATCATTTCCTGCCTGATAAAAAACACCTTGTAGAAACATTCTATTTTGTTTACAACTCATCTAACATTCTGAAATTAACTATGCTTCTAGTTTTATTGTGAATTTTGAAAAATAAACGGTTTTTATGATGAACTTAAGATATTAGAGTTTGTTTATTTAGACTTGTAATGAAAAAAACAATGCATACAAAACCTAGGGAATTGGAATGAAAACTAAATTGTTAAGATTATTATTGTATCAAAACTAAACAAAATGAGACTTTAGCAATTGTTCTTTAAAATAATTAAATTTTACTTTTATTATTATTATTTTTTTACAAAGTCTTAAATTAGATTAATGTTTAAAGATTAATGTTTTAAATTGCATTGACTTAAGATTTACTGACCAAAAATAGTGTATTCTTTAAATTTAAACAAAATTTATACTATAATTTCTATAAGCATTTATGGTATTATTGGCTGTATAGTCTTTTATGAATTTGAGTATCATTTATATTTTCTTAATTCAGTATTATCACCAATTGGTAAAAGTACCAATAATCAATGAAAATAGTTTTTTTTTTTCAATAATTAATAAAAATACTTTTTTTAAATTAATTATATTATTATTTGCTTTTGCTGTTTATTTTTGAGGTTCTAAATTACATCAACTTCTTAAATTTAGTTGTGGTAATTTCAATCAATTGTTGTGATTTTTTAAAAATAAATTTTATTACTAAACCAGACCTAAAATGCAGGTTATTTTAAAATGTTCTCTAGGCTATAACTTTTGTAATTTCCTCAAGGTAAATTTCAATTGCATACTAATTTGAGCATTATATTCCATTTAACTACATTGTATACTTGTTTAAATTTAAAGTAAATACTTTTTATATGCAAAAAGTGTAAACAATCATACCCTGAGAATAAATAAAATGTTACCAATTCTCTAGTTATTGACAATGTTGTATGTCATTTATAGATTTTTAGGGTGCATTATACTTCATATTGGAGAAGCCAAAATACTATGTACTGTTTTTACTGACTGATTCCACATAATTTGTTGATTCACTGGGGTAAAGGTATTAGAAGGTATTTGAGACTTTCTCAAAAAGTACTCAGAACTGATTTCAGTAAAGAACCGAACCGGAACCAAAAAAAATGGAACCGACTCATCACTAACAAAGAACCAGATATAATAGCACAGATCAAAAGTAGAAGAATACAATGGGCAGGCCATGTGACAAGAAGAGAAGAGGAAACACTGATAAAAGCTGTATCAGATGATCTATCAAGAGGAAACAACCTTTGGGACGACTACGTCTACGCTGAAAAGACCAAATTGGGAAAGACATGAGAAGAATGGGGATAGATGTTGGCTTGATGCAAGACCGATAGAGCTGGCGAGGCATTGTTGGTGAGGCCAAAACCCCTCTAGGGTTTGAATGCCCTGTTAGGTAAGGTAAGGTATTGTGTTTTACTCTCAGAGTGCAACTTAGGATTTTCCGTGTCACAATATCTAGTTATGTCGGTTAAGCAAACCATTCATGTAAAATGAGGATTCATCGCTGAAACAAATGTTGTGGTGCAATACAGGATTGTTTCTCATGAGTCTCTCAATGTCTTCACAAAACTGTTTTGTACAATCAGAGTCATTGTCATTAATAGCTTGGTGTGACTGTATTTTTTATGGGTGGAATTGAATTGGTTTTTCTTGAGATACTTAACTGAAGATGGAGAAACCCCAAGAACTTGTGCTGCTGTCCTTTTTTAATATGGGGTTTCAAAAAACCCACTTAATATCTCTCAAGTTGTTGTTCAGGGGTGCCCTACCTTGGGATTTAGCATTATTAATACTTCCTGTAGTTCTAAATTTGCCTATCAACTGTCTGAGATATTGTTAAGAAGTTGGCTGGTCAGGAAATATTTTGTTAAACCTCATTTCTGTTTCATGATAGTTTTCATTTGATGTACCAAATAAAATATCATTTGAACTTTGTGTTCTAGAGAACATGTCATATTGTTTAAAATTACCGTTCTAAGACAGAAACAACACTTTTAAACATTACTTTAAAAATGAAATACTGTAACCAGCACTAGTATAACATCTGCACTGAAGATAAACACTGCAAAATTGGTAGTGTTGTCTAGTTTCCTCTTTACATTGGGAAATTCCAATCCATTTAGTCAGTGAACCTTCTCAGTCACTAGTCAAATTAATGCAGGCAGACAGTCTGGTATTTTCCAATGCATATTGAGAGCTCTTATCTCAGACAGTAGGTAAAGAAAATTCATAAACATTGATCTACTAAAATATTAAATAATCGTCGCATGACTAGCTCCTTTTACAACTTTCCATCTGCCTCTTTCATCCTGAACCTGAAAAAAATCTCCAAAACATTACAACCCTTTTTAGTTTTGATTGCACCATTGTATTAAGACAATATTAAATGATAAGTCGCATGACCAGCTTCTTTTCAAAACTTTTAATTTATCCATTTTGTTTTATTAACCTCCAGAACTGTTATATTATAGAAATAATAATGGTTTACGTTACCTTTTTCTATTGTAACAGTTCTTCAATTACATTACTACTATGTACATTTCAAAGCATATAAAGCTTCATCATTAGGCTTCCAAAAACGTCACTGATTAAAACACTAAAATTATAACATTAAAACATATTTAAACACGAGTATAACACATTTGCTGGCCGGCGATAGACACCAACTGATGACTAATGAACAGGAAACAAACTCAAAAATTTTAATCTGCCTCCTTCATCATGAGCCTGAGAATATCTCGAAAATGATACAACCCTTTTTAGTTTTAATTGTACTATTGTATTCAGGGAGAATAGACAATGTCAAACGATATGTCACATAACCAGCTTCTCATTAAGAATTTTTAAGTTTACCTCCACATCTTTACAAATGATAGTGTTTGTATATGTATAATGATTAGTATGGTTAAATACAATGTTCTTAATATACAATGAAGAAAAACAGGGGAGAGTGCATTAAAAACCATCCTGTATACCTTTTAACACAGTAGTCTGTTGTCTTTCCATTCCTGAATCTATCCCAATGTCATAAATCTTGGTTCACTCATTCCTTCGCAGACTTTGAGGATATTACAATCGGTTTTTTCCTATGAATGACACAATTCTAGCTATAGAAAAGAAAAAAAAAAAAAAACTAACAATCAAAATTTCACATACTGTAAAGGTTGCCAATACATTTGAGAAAGAATTTTTTTATTAATAAAATACCACATTTGTCATTCAAGACATACACAATAATAACATTCTGCTTCTGTCACCTTACGAAACATATCATTACCAACAATCTCTTTTAATCATGAATATGTGTGTAATAGATGTGCCATATTGAGGTCCTTCTCACTAAGCTCAATTCAACATTATCTGCACACAATATGTATATTTCAAATTAATAATAATTATAGTGGCTAGAGTATATTACGCTTTGTCTGATTAAGACCGTAAGACCAAAATATAAACTCTTAATACCATATTAATTCTAGTGAAAAGTATGATAAAATTCACTGTTCAATACTTTAGAAATTTATATAAAATACATATTATATTTATACATATATATTTAACTTTATATAAAATACATTGTAAATAAAGTTACAAGTTTAATGTCATAATTATTCTTTGATTTCCAATTATAAAACATATTAGATGTTTTACTTTGCATACCAAAATAGGCTTTTTATACAACATTGTAAACCATTTGAAAAAAAAGTCAAAACTTAAAAAATAAATTACCTGATAATGAACTCAAAAAAGAAAGTGCTGGAGAAGAAGGTACGTTTGGTTTTGAAGGTTTATTTGGAGTCTTCAATGAATTAGGATGTTTTGGTACTTTAAAATTATCTCCATTTAGATATTTCTCCCTAAGTTTTTCTTCTGTGTTAGTCTTATTTTCTTTATTAAATTTATTTTTAGGAGTTCTTGATTTCCCTATGCTTTTAGGTACTTCATTTGCAATTAAATGTTTTATTCTAACATCAAGCTGGTCGTCAGTATTTTTATCTTTAACTTTTATTGGTGTAACTAAAGTGAAACCATTAACATCATCATTTGCTTTGTTCTCAGAACCTCGTCCTCCCTTTTTGGATCTTGGTTTAGGGTCATCTTTCTTTGATGTAATTTTCTTATCCTTTTCTTTATTTTTTAAGTCAGACTTAACACTCTCAGAGCACTCCTCTTGACTGCTTGCAAATGAGAGTCTTCTTCGGTTTACCTTCGGGGATCTGTTCAGACATAAATAACAAATTTAGTGATACACTAAAAACCAATACACTGATATTGGGATATTTTTGTATTTAATGAATGAATAAATGATTGCATGTCTTTATTGAAAGGCAGAGTTAGGACTTTTAAAAGTCTTCTCTTCCACTCGACTTTATAAACCAACTAATGGATTCTAAATCATACAATAAAAACTTTTGTTCAAGAAAATTCATATAAATCTAAATATAAAAATAACTATAAGGCTTCTATAATATTCCTACTTTTACAAAAATATCTATTAATGAAGAATGAATTATTACTTTCTCCCTTCAATAATGTCATATACTTTATTTAAAGAACTAGTCTTTCATGTTAAGTACAGTAGTAGAGCCAATATTGATTTTTTTATAAATTTTAACGTTAACTTTTATTTGTTGCATAACAAATATGAACTTAAAAATGGAACTTAAACTGACTAGTATATTATTTAGAAATGTTTTTATAGATGGTGTAAACAAAACACTTACTTATAACAACTTTACTATTATCTTTTTTTGTGCATTGTACAAACATTGACCACAGCAAATCTATTAATTAAGATTTCACAAAACAATGGAAAACATATTCGTAAATAGATTTTGACTCATTATGTTATGATTATCAATGCTCTGCGTTACTCAACCAGCACTGACCCAATGTAGAAGACCTAGAACACCAAGGACCAACCAGCACTGACCCAATGTAGAAGACCTAGAACACCAAGGACCAACCAGCACTGACCCAATGTAGAAGACCTAGAACACCAAGGACCAACCAGCACTGACCCAATGTAGAAGACCAAGGACACCAAGGACCAACCAGCACTGACCCAATGTAGAAGACCCACAACACCAAGGACCAACTAGCACTGACCCAATGTAGAAGACCAAGGACACCAAGGACCAACCAGCACTGACCCAATGTAGAAGACCAAGGACACCAAGGACCAACCAGCACTGACCCAATGTAGAAGACCAAGAACACCAAGGACCAACCAGCACTGACCCAATGTAGAAGACCAAGGACACCAAGGACCAACCAGCACTGACCCAATGTAGAAGACCAAGGACCAACCAGCACTGACCCAATGTAGAAGACCAAGGACACCAAGGACCAACCAGCACTGACCCAATGTAGAAGACCAAGGCCACCAAGGACCAACCAGCACTGACCCAATGTAGAAGACCAAGGACACCAAGGACCAACCAGCACTGACCCAATGTAGAAGACCAAGAACACCAAGGACCAACCAGCACTGACCCAATGTAGAAGACCTAGAACACCAAGGACCAACCAGCACTGACCCAATGTAGAAGACCTAGAACACCAAGGACCAACCAGCACTGACCCAATGTAGAAGACCAAGGACACCAAGGACCAACCAGCACTGACCCAATGTAGAAGACCCACAACACCAAGGACCAACTAGCACTGACCCAATGTAGAAGACCAAGGACACCAAGGACCAACCAGCACTGACCCAATGTAGAAGACCAAGGACCAACCAGCACTGACCCAATGTAGAAGACCAAGGACACCAAGGACCAACCAGCACTGACCCAATGTAGAAGACCAAGGCCACCAAGGACCAACCAGCACTGACCCAATGTAGAAGACCAAGAACACCAAGGACCAACCAGCACTGACCCAATGTAGAAGACCAAGGACACCAAGGACCAACCAGCACTGACCCAATGTAGAAGACCAAGGACACCAAGGACCAACCAGCACTGACCCAATGTAGAAGACCAAGGACACCAAGGACCAACCAGCACTGACCCAATGTAGAAGACCCAGAACACCAAGGACCAACCAGCACTGACCCAATGTAGAAGACCAAGGACCAACCAGCACTGACCCAATGTAGAAGACCAAGAACACCAAGGACCAACCAGCACTGACCCAATGTAGAAGACCAAGGACACCAAGGACCAACCAGCACTGACCCAATGTAGAAGACCAAGGACACCAAGGACCAACCAGCACTGACCCAATGTAGAAGACCCAGAACACCAAGGACCAACCAGCACTGACCCAATGTAGAAGACCAAGAACACCAAGGACCAACCAGCACTGACCCAATGTAGAAGACCCAGAACACCAAGGACCAACCAGCACTGACCCAATGTAGAAGACCCAGAACACCAAGGACCAACCAGCACTGACCCAATGTAGAAGACCAAGAACACCAAGGACCAACCAGCACTGACCCAATGTAGAAGACCCAGAACACCAAGGACCAACCAGCACTGACCCAATGTAGAAGACCAAGGACCAACCAGCACTGACCCAATGTAGAAGACCCAGAACACCAAGGAAGTTGTTAAAAATTTGCAAATCCACCAGTTAAGTTCAGGGCAATCTATTACTTCCCCAAATCCTTTTTAAAATAAACTCTTGTTGCATTAACAATGAGTCAATAACAATGGGTTTTGTTGCACCCATATAATCAATTACAATCAGCTACTATAAGCTTGTGTAGATTGTGACAACCGATAATCAATCTTGGTTTTCCTACAGGCTCGCTAAACATAAAGCCCTCATCGATGTCAGTCTGCACTTGTAGAGAAATATGATGCTAGTACAACTATTCAGCCCAACATGTAAGCATTCACCACTCTCTCACTATGAACTCATTAACCATATACAACTGTATATGGTTAATTTTAATCTTTTGTGTACTTCTTAGTATTTGAGATTGTGTCTTTTTATTCAATATTCTCCCATAACTTAATAAATACCCTCACAAATGAAGTCACTTATTTGTTAAATGAAGGGGTGAGAAGCCAAGGGGTACAAGTGAATTTTTGGTTTTTTCTGAGTTAACTTCAGAAACCTTATCCAAAGTGCATTAAAATGTTAGTGGCCAAGCGGTATAAGTACAACTCCGTCAAGTGCTGAGATCTAGCGGCAAACAGAACAACTACTGCCAGCAAGACCGGTTTTGGTTGGACGCCAAGGGATCCAAGTCACTTGTACCCCTTGGCATCCAACTGCCTGCAGACATTCCGCTCAGTAGTTTTGCTGTTCACATGGATCATCTACTGTAACTCCAGAAAATGTCCGAAGAAAGTATCCCAAGCCTTTTTGGAGGTAAGTTTATAAGTTTAATTGATTCTAGATAGTTCCTAAACTGTGTTATCATCACTAATTTGTAATAGTTTGCCTGGTTTATACTTTTAAAATATGAAGCTGACCTGTAAAGTTTTAAGGTTATGTTTTATACATTTAAAATTTAGTGTCAAAGTAATTTATTTGATTTCAAATGGTGATATAATTTGTATTATATACTGAGTTTTACTTCCAGATGACAGTGATGAAGATCCTGATTTCAATCCATTCAACGAAAACTCAAGCGACAGTTCCGAAGAGGGTGAGCCTAGCTTCTTAATTTTAATTCTCAATTGGAGATCATAAGCTTTTTGAGGTAGATTTGAGATGAAGGTTGAATTGTGAGACTACAAGATTGTAGTGATTTTACCCCAGGGTAAAAATTCTCTTGAATTTCAAGAGAAATACCGATTTGTGTAGTTAATTTTTTCCTCTTAAGGGTAGAAGCCGCAAACGGATAATCCCAGATCCATAGGCCTAGTTGCCTAACAAAACCTCATGTCAAGCCAAAACAATTATCTAGAGATTCCAAGCGAACCCTTTTTCTATGAATGTTGGGTCTATATTATATTTTATAGAACATATATTATAAAGGAGCTATTGAACAATCGAGGTTAATACAAGATAGGCTAACTCTAATACCAGCCCTTAAAGTAGGCTTACAGTAGTTTAGAGCTTTCGTTGTAAAATAAACACGGTTTCTACATGAGTCTTTCGACAAACTAACGACTAAACCAACCATAATTATATTGATATTAAAATGTCAATGAACTCAATTATATCAGTTGTTGTTTAATTATAGGAGGAGTTGAAGGAGAAGAACAGGCCCCGGAGGTAGAGGAAGAAGAACCCCCTTCTAAGCGGACGAAGCACCCTGGAAGGAAAAGGACTAGACGAACGGAGACATGGAAAAGGACAAAATCTTCAAATCTAAGAAATTTGGGGCAGGAATATACAGACCGAAAAGGTATTGTACACACAAAAAAAGAGCTTAAGCCTTTTAACCATCAATGTCGTTACAAATGTAATGACAAAATTGATGAGGAAACTAGACAAAAATTCTTTGACGATTACTGGGGATTGGGTAGCTGGGAGCTACAATCTTCTTTTTTGAACTCGGCTATTATTATAGGTGAGCCCAGTAGAAAGAAAAATGGCACAGTCCATGGTAAATCCTGTTCCTGTCAGTACCATCTAGGTAATGTCAGGGTTTGTAAAGAGTTCTTTTTAAAGACTTTAGATGTGTCCAACAAACGAGTAACTAATGTTGCTACTAAGAAAAAAAATTCTGACACAGGAATATCCCCTCGAGACAAAAGAGGACGTAAAGTTCCTACCAATAAAACTGTCCAGGAAAAAACTGACTTGGTGAAGGAGCATATTGCTATGTTTCCAAGGTACTCCAGTCACTATTCTCGACAGCAAGCACCAAACAGAAAATACCTTGATACAAACCTAAACTTAAAAAGGATGTATGAATGCTACAAACTTGTCTGTGAAGAAAGAAGCGTGGAACCTACTACTTTATCTTATTACAGGCACATTTTTAACACCTGTTTCAATCTTTCTTTCCATAGACCACACACAGACACTTGTAATACTTGTGATAAGCTTCGAAATAACATTGAACACGGAGATCAAGAATCAAAGCAAGCTGCTATCACAGCTAAAGAATTTCACCTCCGTCAAGCTGAAAGTGCAAAAACTGAAATGGAGCACGCGAAAGAAGAAGTTAAAGGTGACCCAAGCCATGTGGCGATATGTTTTGACCTTCAAAAAATGTTGCCTACCCCAATACTAACTTGCACAAAGGTTTACTACTCCCGTCAACTTTGGACCTATAATTTCAACGTCCATGACATCGGTACTGATAATGCGTTCATGTTCATGTGGCATGAAGTACAAGCTTCTAGAGGGTGTGAAGAAGTTGCGTCCTGTTTGTCGCAGTTCATAAAATCATTGCCTCCAAACGTTACACACTTAACAGCTTTCAGTGATAACTGTGGGGGGCAAAACAAAAGTCACATTACTGTGAAATTTTGGTTTCATGTAGTTAATACAACTAACATTGAGACAGTTGATTTGAAATTTCTGCTTACTGGCCATTCTTACAACGCCTGTGACAGGGATTTTGGTAAAGTTGAAAATATGAAGAGAAACACGAAGAGGGGCGTTTATGTGCCTGATGATTGGGTGGAAATCATTGCAGGAGCCAGCAAGAAGTTCTTAGTAAAAAAGATGTCGGATGAAGATTTCATTTCCCTGGATACCATTCACAAGTACTTTGTGAAATCTGTGAAAGGTATAAGTAAGATGCAGTGGCTACGATTTAGGAAGGACCACCCTTGGACTTTGTTCTATAAAACTACCTTCAATAAAGACATGCCGTTTTCTGAATACAGCATGATAGCCAAAAACCCAGGAAGGGTTCCGACCCAACTGCCACAGTTGTCTAAAAAAATGGACAAAAAGAAAATTAAGGCCTCCAAGTTCAAAGATCTACTTAATCTACTCCAATTTGTACCTCCGATTCACCACAGATTTTACAGATCTCTAGACTACCAAGGAAATCCTCTGACACGACAGGGTCAATCAAACAATCAGACCAATGAGGATCAAGATGAAGATGACGTAGGATTGGAAAATGTGTACGACAGTGATTCAGAATGATTATTTAGGATAGAAGCTTACTTTTTGTAATACAGTTTGGTTTTAGTCTTATTAAGATGTTGTGATCTTAATTTATTCCCAACTTCACTTGGAAGCCAAGGGGTACAAGTAACACTTCTTATCATAAAGTAGCCAATAACATAAAAATTAAAATTCAAAAAAATTCAAAAAATATGTTTTTTGCATCATGAGGTACCAGGCAGCAAAACTATGCAAACTTTACTCACAATGATAGTGCCTGTATTTGATTATATCAAATTAACTTTAAACATAGTTTTCTCAAAATTCAATTTGAGTCACTTATACCCCTTGGCTTCTCATCCCTTCAAATATACCTTGCTCCATAAGGACACTAAAACAATTAACCCTTATCATGCCATATGCGCATATGTTGACTTTGCTCTAAACGCCGTAAGCGCATTCACACATAAAAATTACAAAAAAAATATTTTTGTAGTAATGTTTCTAATATAATGCGGTAGTGCGTTTGGGTTATGGGCGGTGACTCATGAGAGACACATTGAGCGACTCGCGACCTTTTGTTGGCCTGTCAATCACTACGAGACTGGTTTTTGTCTGGCAGTGTACATTTCCGCTGCGCCGCCCAACGCCACAAGCGCAGCTACGCGAAGCTACTGTCGAGCCGAGCAGTTGTCATTGTCCGCCGCCTTACAGCTTTGAAACTGTGTAATTAGTTGTTTTATTATTACTTCAGTTTAATATATGTTAGTAATTTATTAGTTTTAAGTGTCAATATAAATTATCCGGCCGATTTTGATTTTGCGGAAGGTACTAAATATATCATAATCAAGTGCTATATGTATTTACTTATTTTTTATTATTTGTGTTATGTGCAGGCCCTGTCTTTATCAGTTTATGTACATGTAAATGTACTCAATTATACATATTTTATTAATAGTAATAATATTTTGTATTGATTCATACTGTATAAGTGATCTATGCCTGAGGCTTACTTTCAAGTACAAGTTTGCTTATTTACATATTCATATATAAGAAAAAAGGTAAAGTAAGCTAATAAAAGTTTCAAAATGTTCATCATATCTTTTATTTTCCTGTACAGAACAATAAAAAAAGAGCAACTAAAAAATTTAATTTTGATTTTTTTTACAATAAATTAGGGCTTAATAGAAAATAGGCATTGTATAAATGGGGCTTAAGGGTTAAAACTTCCAAAATACACGAGAAGATATACTGTATTATCAATTAAAAATACACGAGAAGATATACTGTACTGTATTATCAATTCAAAATACACGAGAAGATATACTGTATTATCAATTCAAAATACACGAGAAGATATACTGTATTATCAATTAAAAATACACGAGAATATATACTGTATTATCAATTCAAAATACACGAGAAGATATACTGTATTATCAATTAAAAATACACGAGAAGATATACTGTACTGTATTATCAATTCAAAATACACGAGAAGATATACTGTATTATCAATTCAAAATACACGAGAAGATATACTGTATTATCAATTAAAAATACACGAGAAGATATACTGTACTGTATTATCAATTCAAAATACACGAGAAGATATACTGTATTATCAATTAAAAATACACGAGAAGATATACTGTACTGTATTATCAATTCAAAATACACGAGAAGACATACTGTATTATCAATTCAAAATACACGAGAAGATATACTGTATTATCAATTCAAAATACACGAGAAGATATACTGTATTATCAATTCAAAATACACGAGAAGATATACTGTATTATCAATTAAAAATACACGAGAAGATATACTGTACTGTATTATCAATTCAAAATACACGAGAAGATATACTGTATTATCAATTCAAAATACACGAGAAGATATACTGTATTATCAATTCAAAATACACGAGAAGATATACTGTATTATCAATTCAAAATACACGAGAAGATATACTGTATTATCAATTCAAAATACACGAGAAGATATACTGTATTATCAATTAAAAATACACGAGAAGATATACTGTATTATCAATTAAAAATACACGAGAAGATATACTGTACTGTATTATCAATTCAAAATACACGAGAAGATATACTGTATTATCAATTCAAAATACACGAGAAGATATACTGTATTATCAATTCAAAATACACGAGAAGATATACTGTATTATCAATTCAAAATACACGAGAAGATATACTGTACTGTATTATCAATTCAAAATACACGAGAAGATATACTGTATTATCAATTCAAAATACACGAGAAGATATACTGTATTATCAATTAAAAATACACGAGAAGATATACTGTACTGTATTATCAATTCAAAATACACGAGAAGATATACTGTATTATCAATTAAAAATACACGAGAAGATATACTGTACTGTATTATCAATTCAAAATACACGAGAAGATATACTGTATTATCAATTCAAAATACACGAGAAGATATACTGTATTATCAATTCAAAATACACGAGAAGATATACTGTATTATCAAATTCAAAATACACGAGAAGATATACTGTATTATCAATTCAAAATACACGAGAAGATATACTGTATTATCAATTCAAAATATTTACTTATCGCATCATTCAATGAAATGTATTCCTTGCAGTGAATATAATTAATAAGCAGTGAGTTTGTTTAATCTCACAATGTATTAATTTGGTATGACATTAAAAATCTTCATATTAAAGTGGAATTACAACTACGAGGCATATTTTTAAAGTAACTAACATTTTGGAATCCCGCCGTTGCAGCGATGCGGTCGGTGTTTGGCGCATACACGCTGTGTACCACCATATGTTGGCAAGTCATAGCTGCTGTTTTGTTCTTACATTTATTATATTATGAGGGATGAGTGAGTGGGTCGATACTGTACGTGTAGGGGTGGGTGGGTCAATACTACTGTACGTGTAGAGGTGAGTGGGTGACCTCCTTTACGGTATTTAAGGTTGCTTATGAATGTTTAAAATGCCTCCGCCAATTGAAAGTGTAGTCAACTGTAAGTATATGTGGTGTAATGAGTTTTCTTAACGCTCGAAGCGTGAAAGCAACTGACGTTCATCGTGAGATCTGTGAAGTTTATGGAGAAGACAGAATGAGTGTGGGATGGTTTGAAATCGGTAAAAGCTTTTAAAGATGGCCCTATAAATGTGCATGATGAGAAATGAAGTTGATGACTTGGTGCAAAACTTATATGAAAAAGCAAGAGAAAACAGAAGCTTTACAACTGCATCGTTATGTAGTGAGTGTCCTCAAATGTTAAGAAGTGTGATTTATGAAAATGTGACAAAACATTTGAACTACCGAGACTTATGTTTACGCTGGGTTTCCAAAATGCTGATGGAGAATCACAAAAACAAATGTTTATCAGAATAAAAAAAAAATTGTTTAGCCAGTTCTCTCTCATTCCTTGAGCGTTAGAATTATGATGGTGACGATTATTTTAAACGAACTCTAATTGTGACAAATCTTACTATGAATGTCAGCTGCTTTCACGCCCTAGGCATTAAGAAAACCTTCACAGTGCAAACTTCACAGTTGGCGGTGTTTTCAACACTCATAAGCAACTTTAAATACAGTCAAATGGCTTCATAATGGCGACTAAGGCTTGCCAAAAGATAGTGGTACATAGAGTGTGTGCGCCAAACGCCAACCACAGCAGGATCCCAAAACGGTACTTACTTTTAAAAAAAGCGCCTCGTATTTATTAAACCAACATCCAGTACTGTCTTAATCTTCTTTAACTGAACTGGATATAATAATATAATTAAAAAATATGACACTATCTCAAACATATGAGATCAGACTTTCCAAATACTTCAAACTCTCTTTAATTCATAACTCTATATAACACTATGATAAAAACCATGACAGTATCTCTAGAGTATAAAATCAGACATTCTGAATACTTCATATTCTCTTAAATTGTACTGTATATAACACTATGACTTTTCGAAAACTTCACATTCTCCTTAATTGTACTGTATATAACAATATGATAAAAACTGTGACACTATCTCCAACATTTGAAATCAGACTTTCCGAATACATATCCTTTTTAATTGTACTGTATATTATTTATTTCCTAGTCTATTTATTGTTACTCATATATATAAAATTCTATTTCTGTTGTTTTTTGCTGTTATTGTTATGTAGCTTACTTATTTTGTTTTGTTGTTAGATATTCTAGTTATCTTTTATTTATATTTAGCGCATATATTCTGCTTGTTATCGGTTTTGTCTTTATATGATTTAACAGATAATAAAAATTCAAAAATATGGTGTACATATGGTACTAATTTTCCATTTCTATACAAATTATCACATGAAAAGTGAGCCTTAAACAATCTTATGAACAATTAAAATTCTATTTTGTTAATAGAGAAAAAAATCACCAATAATGTAAAAAGGGTTTGGCAAAAGGCATTCATAAAGTTTACTTTTATACATTTTAAGAGGGTATTTTTCAGCTAAGTGTTTCAAATTGTTATGTACCTTTATTCAAATAACAACTTGACTGCTAAGAGATTTGCTAAGCTGACAATAGTCAATTAAAATATTATTCTTGTTTGTTGTGCTGTATTTGTGTATGATTTAATAAACTATTATTATTTATAATGTAAACAGATAAATCAAATATATATAAATTAACTACAGTACCTCGTTTATGCGGATTAATTGGAATCGCTCTGGTTTAGAATTGATCCGGATTTACGAAAATCCGGATTAACAGGAAATTCAAAATTCACTCAAATAAAGTATAAGTGTATTTAAAAATTATGAATATCAGTTTGAATACATTTCATCAAATTGATTATGATATTATTTAGCAACAATTATATGGTACAGTATTACTGTTTAAAAAAACAGTTAATGTTTCGGATGACCTTTGTACATTGCTTTCGGGCAGAACGATATCTCATAACTACTTTCTTCCGCTTTGATGCCATATCATAAAATAATTATTGTACACAACAAAATAAATAGACACTATAAAAGAAGTTTAAAATTATAACTATGAACATCTAACAACAGAGGAATACAATTCAATACATATTAAAAACAATCACATAAACGATATAGTTTGTTCGGTCTCGGTCAGCGGGTCAAGGTAACCGAGTCCATCTTGAGCCAGACTCTTTGTCGTTCACATCCTCAGTCTAGTTCGTTCAGTCTTGGTAGGCCTAATAGGTCTTGGTCAGTAGGTCTGTCTGACCCAGACCATTAGATTTGTTTGGTTGGATCATCGGATCTAAGTGTCGGTAAAGGGTCCGCCGACTTGAACAAATTTTTTTAGCATCGTGATCCAGATCTCTCGTTCACCCAGAGGATCCCGATCAATGAACAGATCGTGACCGAATGATACAACTCTTCTCGAAAGTGATTGCTAATGTCCTACCACATGACTTCTCCAACACAACCTAGTGACGCCACTATGATGTATCAGTAAGACCACTCGCTAACATTGTTATAATTCTGTTTTGTAATGTATAGTACATATGGAATTTAATGTAAAATGTCAAAATAGTTTTATTTTAGCACTCTACTGTACTTTTAGGAGTGGTATAAAGAGGATTCAACATTATTTGTAGGACTGTTTACACTTTAATCGTTAGTAAATTCGTTGATATTTAATTTTGTTATCAACAAATTAATTTTTTTTATCATCAGGGATTGATCCAGATTAAGCAGACATCCGGATTAAAGAGGGCCGAATAAACGAGGTTGTATTGTATTATAAGAATTCCTTGCTTAAAAAAAATAAGTTTGCAGTGATACTTCGTATTCTCTTTAAATGTTGTATTTTATACAATAGTATGATAAAAACCATGACACTATCTCCAACATATGAAATACTAGAAGAGTACCCCTCCTTTGTAAGGGTTTTAAGTTGATTTATATTGTGCTTATTGCATTCAGTAATACAAAATATGGATGAAATAAGTTAACTATAGGTAGTTTAAACGATTTTTAATATGATCATATTTATAAAAAACAAAGTGTTAAAAAACAGACTTATAAACAATACTCATACCTTTGTTTTCCTTTATGAAAATGTGCAGGTCCCTCCCGATTGAAACATGTGAGCACAAAAGTGCGTTGTGGTTAGGTTTGGTATGGTATTTACTTGAAAACTAGGCCTATGTAAGTTGTTTATTTCAACAACTGATAAATGAAACTATTATAAACAATTATTGTCAAATTGGTATTGCCATGGAGCTTGAATTGAAACTTCTTAGAGCCCCTTGGGCGGTGCCCTGATGGAATTTCAAAATAAATATATGCCTATATGTTATCAAAAGACCCTAAGAATGCCCATGCAAAATTTCAGCTGAATGGGTCCAGTAGTTTTTGCGTGATTGAGTAACACACACACACACAGACACCATTAATTTTTATATAATAGTAAGAAAAAACAACTGTACATAATGCAGACTTACCGAAGATTCTCAATATCTTCTTTAACTGCGCTGGATAGAATACTCTGATAATATGTAAAACTAGTTTCAACATCTGAATCAGAGTCATTGATAAAATCAGCATTATCAGGCTGCTTATTAAGTCTATGTGTAGACTTGATCTTTCCTCTATGTACATTTTCCAAAACTGAAACCAGTAAAAAATACATAAATTTAAGTTGTTCACTGACCTTATGTATTTTTAACATAAAATAAAATGTTAAAATAATATGTTCGGTTTTAGAAGATTAACATAAAAGACAGTTTTAAATAGTTCATAAGTTCAATTTTAAAACAAACAAGAATCAAGAATTTTATTTCCCATTAAGTAAACAGGTTACAATAGGCATCGTCAATAATTAAAAACAAAATTTAGTTGTCAAGTCCAACATATCACAATTCATATACTCTTCAATAGTATAGAATGCTTTATTTTTAAACCACTTTGCTATAGTATAACTATATTTATTACAAGGAAGTGACCTAACGGAAATCGGTAATTTATTGTAGAGCAAAACTTGTTGATACTTAAAACTATTAAAACACTTATTCAGTTTAGTACTGGGTTTCACAAGATTTTGCTTTTGTCTTGTATTGTGGTCATGAATTGAATTGACATCATTAAAATTGCTAATGTTTGCCCTAACATAGTTCAAGTTACAGCTAATATATATATACATGCAAGTCATAATATTAAATTGTTTAAAAGTTGTTCTGCATGAGTCTGACTTGGACAATCCACTTATTATTCTAAGAGCCTTCTTTTGCCAAATAAAGGCCTTTTTAGCTGAACTTGAACTGCCCCAAAGGCGTATACCATAATTTAAGTGTGTATGAAAAAGACCAAAGTATACAATGACAAGAACTTCCAGATTCACACACTCCTTGAACCTCCTTAAAAGATAAGTAACTCTGGACAGTCTTTTACACAGATGATTCACATGTTCATCCCAACAGAGTTTGCTATATAGATACCAAGCAATTTTACAGATTTAAATAGGTCATTGTCTACATCTAATAAATGGGTTTTTAAAGTAAATATTATTTGTTCAGTCTTAGTATCATTTATTGACAGATCTTTAACAGAAAACCAGTGTTTTCCTTGTTCAAATGAGCTTTTAAGTTGACATTTTACACCTAATACATCTAAACCAGAGTTACTAATGGTTGTATCATCTGCATTGAGGACAGAGAATTATAACCATTATAACCAAAATCATTAATAAAAACCAAAAAAAGAAAGGGTCCCAATACTGAACCTTGTGATACTCCTGCCGTTACATTTAAAAAATGTGAATCTTTGTTTTGTATACAAACCATCTGTCTTCTACCTGTAAGATAACTTTTCAGTAATTGTAACTCTTTGTTCGAAATTCCATAATGTTCTAGCTTTTTAGACAACAAGACATGAGACAGTGTCAAACGCTTTACTTAAGTCGATCATGCTTGATCCTACTAATAATTTATTTTCAAAACCATTAAGAACAAAGTCTACTATTGCTTCAACTGCATCAGTAGTTGAATGCTTAGGTCTAAAACCGAATTGATAAGTGTATAGCAAATTGTTATTTACAAAGTATTCATACAGTTATGCTACTAGACAAGATTCAATTATTTTACTTGAAGTAGGTACAATTGTAATGGGACGATAGTTTTCTGGGTTTTTTACATCTCCTTTTTTATGGATGGGTGTAATTTTAGAAACCTTAAGACAACATGGGTAAAAACATTGGATTAAAATCAAATTGATTAATTTAATATTTCTGTAAATAGTTCTCTTTTCCTTTAAATAAAAAGACCAGAGTTCAAGCATAAGTGTATTTTTGTCATTTAAGAACCCAGGATAGACTACCCTAAGAACAGTCTAATACTCAACAAGGGAAAAATGCCTTACAACATGAATAACAGGGGGTTTCTTGAAAAAATGTACTGACTTCTTTGATTTCAATAGTAATTAAACTAATTATTCTGTTTGAGAGTGTTTTATAGTTGGTTATTAGTAGTGACTAAAAAACAATAACTTAGCTCAACAATTTTTTATTTCTTAGTTATTATGCACTAGCTGGTCAGGGAGCTTGCTTCTGCCCCTCGCACCCATCCCTATTCATGATTCGCTTCTTTAAACTGACCACAAACAAGTCAAACAACTGAATCAGAATTGCTAATCAACCATTAAAAAAGAAACAAAACAGTTGATACAATAGAAAATGTTTTAAAATTGTTTTCTTTCTGTTCTTAATAGTTCTTGGCTCTTTCATTTATTAGAATAAAAGTTTCAAATGTGTTATTAGTTCAGGTTAAAAACTAAGTGGAAAATTTATTATAAATCCATTCTGTGGTGTTTTTCCAAATGAGTAACAAACATTCCTCAAACAAATGTTTAAATTTACAATATAAGGGGAATGGCAAAAAAACTTTTCAAACCATAATCAGAAACACAATGATGATTGTCCCAACAAAACCAAAGTTAGCTATTTAAAATTTTTCCTGCATTTGCAACATTTAAATTTTTAGAAGTTGGCAATAAGACACTTTTCTGGAGCTACTTTAGAGAAAAAAAACTAAATCAACTAAAGCAGATAAAAACTTACACTCTTCAAAGCGATCTTCACTGGAAGAGGATGAAAACACATCATAAATTGATGTTCTATGTTTTTTTCTGAAACATTTCAAACTTATCTCAATATTATAACATATAACTTTTGAGTTTTATTTTCATAAGTTAGTATTGAATATACAGTACTAAATAAAATGTACCAAAATTAGCACTAATAATTTCAGTCAACTATTAATTGATACTATCTTCATAAAGTTTTGATGAGTGCCAAAAAGCAGTGATGATAAAACACTAAATAAAACAATAGTTAGTAAAACTGTTACTTCTAGTAGTAATATATACCTAGATAAAAAATTAATACAAAAACTTGTTTGATTTTGACAATTTTAACACGAAAACAAAATATAAATTAATCTTTGGGTGTTTTTAATTCACTTAGCTTACATTAAGTTTGAATAAAATCAACATTGAAGACATTAAAATTTACAAATTTGATATGATAGGTGTTTTGTGTATATCATATCTTCCTGGTCACAAAAGAAGTTTTCAAGCAAAAATACAGTACAATTTTGTTCTTCTTTTGTAATTGCAAAGTATTCTATTATTTCTAAAATTCAGTTCAGCATCATAAAATCAATGCTACTGAAAATAGTTAATTCAGTCAGCATTAATTGATAATTAAAAGAAACTGTGAGCACTCTTAAGCAATTGTTCAGGGAACTGACAAAACAATTTTCAATTCTACAATATGTATTTCCTACAGTACCACCTTTGTGTTTATTGTTAGTACTATTCTCTAGCCAAACTAACTCATAACTAGGATAAAGATATCCCAAAATATATATATATGTATATATATATATATATATATTAGCACCCCCGTTGCGGCTTCGCCTTCAAACTTTCAAATTGTATACAAAATGTATGAAATTTATAATTTTTCTAATTAGAATTATAAGTATTTGTAAACATAAAAGCATTTTAGTTTATGAACTTAAGCTAAAAAGTTGTTTAAGAAGCAGAACATAAGCCTATTTATTTTGCCTTTTTTTATCATCTATACTAAAAGTATAAATTATAATAATTGTTAAGAGTATGTAAAAATATATTTTTTCACATTGATGTATTATAGATGTAATCCTCTTGGATTACACGTTTCGGCTTTTATGCCATCATCAGAAACTTGAAACATTTTTTAATTTATTCTTGATAGTCTTGTCAAAATTAAAAAAAACACTGAAAATCAAATATCCATACTTAAGGATCTGATGATAGCATAAAAGCCGAAACGTGTAACCCAAGAGGATTTACAGGATCACTGGCAGATTGAAGGTAGTTAACCAATAATACATTATTGAAATGAAATGAAAAATGGCTTTATTGACAACAAAGTGAACAAATGGCGAGGTTAGGACTAGTAAGTCCTCTCTTACACTTAACCAACAATAACAACAACAAAAAATCATGTCAAAACATAATAAAACGAATAAACTAACTTTACTTCGTACATTCACTAGTAAAATAAAATTAATACATTTTTAAATCAAATTGATTCAGTAAAACAACACCAAAATGAAAATGTTGGCATTGATTACAAATAACATGTAAATTAAACTAATATTATTACTTTTTATTTCAAGTTATAAATTTGCAATACAACATGCATGCACACTTAAGAATGGTTTTATAAACTACGTTATTTGTCTTTCCTTTTGGTGTTAAAACAACTAAACTTGAAGACTGCTTATTCTAGAACAGACTACTTAAAATTGTCTGTGGAAATAGCACACTTCTCTCAAATCTATGCCTGGAAATTTTAAGGACTGTCGTTGAGACTTATTAACGGTCACTGAAAACACAAATTAAATGGGAACTGTACTCTTTTGAATTGGAATGAATTAATTGGTAGGAATTAATTGGATTCTAGGAATAAATACAGATTCTCCTCTAGTACTGCTAGTAATGATAGTTGCTTCAATAACATTTTTCTGGAGAGCAGTTACTCGTAAACGTGTACCATTGCATAATTTTGGTAGAATAATGTTTCTGAGAATCATGACCGGTGTTCCTATTTTTAAAATGAGTATGTGGTGGAAACCCAGGTGGACTGATAGTATGCAGAAATTCAGTTGGAAATTGTACAGCATCATCTACTTATACAACTGAATCTATCTATAGGTATTCAACTTCTGTTTCTTGAAAAGACTTTAATAAAATACGAGGGTCGTCCAGAAAGTAAAGAATGATTGTGCATCACATGCGCCGCCGATCCCCCACCACTGCGACTGCGTGCACACTAGTTACCTCTGGCTGTCCTGTCAGTGTGAGCCGAGTTTCATTTCTGTGCGGTCACGCATCTTTGCTCTGTAAACTTTCAAAATGGCGGCGCCCACTGGAAATCCCGCCAAATTGATGGCAACTCTTTTTTGGGACCGCAAAGGTTTAATCCATGTCGAGTTTTAGCCAAGGGGAGAAACAATAAATTCAGAAGCCTATTGCGACACCCTTCAAAGACTCAGACGTGCAATACAGAACAAAAGACGTGGCATGTTGTCAAAAAAAGTGTTTTTGATCCACAACAATGCTCGACCCCATGCATCGGTACGAACCCAGTGAGAACTTCAAGGTCTAAAGTGAGACATTTTTGGACACCCTCCCTATAGTCTGGACCTCGCGCCTTCAGATTACCATCTGTTCCCAAAACTGAAAACATTCTTGGGTGGGAAGCAGTTTGGAAACGATGAAGAACTGAAAGAAGAAGTGACATCCTGGCTCATATCTTTGGCGGCTGAAGAGTATAACACCGGCATTGAAAAACTGATTCCTCGGTACAATAAATGCTTTGACAACCAAGGCATTTATTGAGTAGTATTGTAAGGCAATTGAGAAGTAGGCTAGGTTACTGTGAGTATGAAATGAAATGAAATGAAATGAATGAAATGAAATGAAAAATAACTTTATTCATATTTTGCATACAAAGATACAAGGAATGGCGTCAGTTTTAATGCTAAGTACTAAAATTAACATTATTATAACCAATTACCTAAACATTAATTATAATAAGTTATGTCAATACATTACAGATTCTAGGTCTAAATATAAAGCATAAAAAAGTCAAAATTAATACATTTCAAAATACCTATTTACTGTGTACTAAAAAATGTGCTGATAACTTTTAATTAGGTTACACATTTCAGTTTAAAAATTCACTAATTGAATACAAAGGTTTGGATAAAAAGTAATGTTTTAAATTATTTTTAAAACTTGAATAATTTGTTATAGTTTTAAGTGCTGATGGAAGTAAATTATAACATTTAATACCTAGATAAGATGGTTTTTTTTTCAAAAAATTTTAATCTGTGGGCCGGTATGGAAAAATTACTCCTATTTCTTGTGTTGTAATTATGGAAATCCCCTACCAGTGAGATCAGGTTTGATTGATTTAGAACTGTATACAATATACATTGGTAAATATAATAACTATAAACAGTCATTATATTCAGTTCCACAAATTTATGTTTTGTTGATACCTGCCAATTCAATTTTAACATGATGCGGATAGCTCGTTTCTGTAAAATCAGTAGTCTATCCATGTTGTTTTTTGAGGTTCCTCCATAAATACTTATCCCAAAAGCTAAGTGTGAATGAATATGAGCAAAATAAACAAGTTTTAGAGATTCAATCTTACAAAACTTTGACAGTCGGTAAAGTGCAAATAAGCCTGAAGAGATTTTGTTTGCCACATGATCAATATGATAATCCCAGGTTAAATTGCTGTCTATGTGCAATCCAAGAAATTTTGTGTTATCTACTTTTTGTAATTCCGTATTTTCAAAATGAATCGTTGGGAAGACTGAGTTATTTGATTTAGCATTAAAGTTTATAAAATTAGTTTTGGATAAATTGAGTAGCAGTTGGTGATCAGAGAAAAAATTATTAATTTGTTTCATATTATCTATAGTGAATTTTTCAATTTCATTGTTAGATTTTCCACTCACCAAAAGATTTGCATCATCGGCATAGAGACAGATACTGTTTTGTGTACCATCAGAAATAACACTGGGTAATCCTCTTAGATAACAAAGGAACAGTAGAGGTCCTAATATTGAACCTTGAGGAACTCCATGTTTGATGGTTTTCATTTGAGATTGTGTGGAAATCAATTGATTATGATTATTTACATGCGCTATTTCAACAAACTGTTTTCTATTAGATAGGTATGATTGAAACCATTTTAGGGGTGTACCGACTATCCCTAGTGATTTTAGTTTGTTTAATAATTTGTCATGTGATACACTATCGAAAGCTTTGCTCAAGTCCATAAATATTCCCGTTACTTTATGGCCCTTGTCAACTGCATTAACTATTGAATTAATGTATGTTGTAGCTGCAGATATTACTGAATGATTGGATCTAAAGCCATGTTGTTCTTTATCATATAAGTTGTTCTTTTCTAAGTAATTAGCTAATTGGTTGTACATTACTTTTTCATAAATTTTTGATATAACTGGCAATAAAGCTAATGGACGATAGTTGGCTACATCTAATGTGTTCCCCTTTTTGTATAACGGTTTTATTTTTGAGATTTTCAACTTGTCAGGAAAAATGCCAGATACAAAAGATGAATTAATTATGTGTACTAACGGTTTTTTAAGTTTACTCCGGGCATATTTTAAAACAGTTATTGGAACACCATCATATCCAGTTGAATGTTTACTATCAAATTTTGAAATAATTTTGTCTACCTCCATCTCACTGACAGGTTCACATCGAAATTTCAACTGCTTATTGTTTATTGCAAAGTTATGAAGAGAATCACCAGAAGAGGTAATATTAGGAATAACTTCTAAATCAACCACATCTACATAATAATCATTAAATGTGCTGCAAATAGAAAACGGATCTGTATAAACTATATGATTCATTTTTATCTTATCTATAGCCTTTATCGGGTTTGTGTCATTTTTAATATCTGAATTAATCAATTTCCAAATGGTTTTTGAGACATTATTTGAGCTCAAAATTTTCCTATCTATATAATTTTGTTTGGTTTTTAATATATTTATTTTTAGAGACTTATTTGCATCTTTAGCTGATTTTATTAATTCTTTATTTTTAGTTCTTCTACCCAGAGAACTCAACTCTAATGCTCTTTGCCTCTCTGCCTTTAATTCAAAATTCATCCAGTCTACCTTATGTTTTGAGGATCTACTTTTAATAAGAGGGAAACATAGATTAAAGTAATACATGAAAATGCTGTGAAAAATGTTAAATTTACTATCAACTGGTGCAGAATAAACCTCCACCCAATTCTCGTGACCTAATAATGAAGTGAACTTTCTAAGGTTATCATCTGAATATTTTCTTACCATCTTTGTTATTGGCTTTTTATCAACAATATTGCCCCGTAATTTGAAAGTAAGTAACTGGCTATCATGATCAGAAATTTGTGTGTTTAGTCCAGTTATTTGCATACTTTTAGGATGGAAATTTATAAAAAAATTGTCTATGGAACTTTCGGTATCCTCAGTTACCCTTGTAGGAAAATTTACTAGATACTTAAAACTGTGAGAGGAAAGAACATCAGTAAGTAATTTAACTCTATTACAGCTAGGGTTCAAAACATTTATATTAATATCTCCAGTTACTATTACATTAGTAAATTTCTTAGACAGTATTTCTAGAGTAGAGTATGTAAATAAAGTTCTGTGTTGTTATCTTTCGTTTTTAATTTTTTAAACCAAAACGTTCTTTACTTTCTGGACGACCCTCGTATATTAATTTCTACAGCTGTCTCATTTTTTGGAGTAATATTGCTTTTTCACAAAGCCATTCAGTTGATTTATGCTTAATTTAGTTAATTTAATTCTGTCCGTTAATTCCTTTAGAGTAATTACCACATTTCCTAGCTCTAAGGGCAAATTGATCTTTGCTCCAATTCGGAATATTTACCATCACTTATTTTCAAAAATATATCAGAAAAGTTTCCAGCATTTTCATCACCTCTAAGATGAACTCTCATATTTTTTGTAAGAGAGAATTTTATTATAACAGACACATCAAAATCAGTCATAATACTAGAGCTTGACAAAGAAGCTTGAGGAATTGTAAGATGGGTGTAGGATGAACAGGATGGTTGACAGTCCAATAGGCAAATGAGATGTTGATGTCACAGCAAGTAAGATGTCAAAATGGCCTTCAAAACTGTTTCCCCTGAACCGGAGACGTCGTTTATCCCTTTCATTCTCTCCTTACTTGGCCAGAAGTTTGCCATCATGATATATTTCAAACTCGAATGGGAAAATGTTTCCCACTGCCTTCAGCAAACAAGAAGTACCGTAAGTCTCACATTTGAACTTTTCGTATATCTATTGTAGCTTATAGGAGTACATGAACAAACAAAATAAGAACGTACAGTATAAATGTATAGAGGCATACTTTAATTAAAAATTTAAATTCAAAGAGAAAAGGATATTAAAAAGTAATAAAAGTACTGTACAGTACGTAACTAAAAAAGTACATCATATACAGTAGTTCAATCTTTTGATGTGCCTGCCACTGGGCTGGGAGGGTCAGACTGCCCGCCTTTGTTTACGTCTGACGTCTGCTTACCAGGTGTTTGTACCTTTTCAGCTGTTTGGGAGAAAAATGTCTTAATCAAGAGCTGGGTTGTTGTTTTTAATTTATTGTTATATAGTTCACGATAACACTTAATCACATTCTCAACTTCCCTTTTAACCTTAGCACTCCTCGTGTCATCTGGGTCGTTCTCTTCAAAATAATTTAAAGCGTTGTTAATCATACAGAAAGCCTCTGCCATTCCTTTACTAGTCAAGGTTTTTAACACTTTCAGGTTCTTCTTTCCTTATCGGATCCTTCAGAAAACCTATCATCTTCTATTGTTAATAGGTCTTCGGTACTTAGCTCTTCTTGTAGTGTAATCAATTCATCAACATCTGCTTCATCTACGTCTGTGAATCCCACACGCTGTGCCATATCCACAATATCTTTTGACGTTGTTCTGATATATTTTCAGTCATTTTTACATCATATTTGACGATTTCTGGCCACAAATTTTTCCAAACACCATTCATACATTTAGGTTTCAATTCATTCCAGGATTTGCCTATGATATCAATAGCCATTTTGATGTTGAACTGTTTCCAAAAGTCCTTAATAGATAATTTATCATCAGCATCACAAGTTTTAATCAGTAAAGAAAATGTATGTTTAAGATAGTTGGCTTTAAAAGCTGAAATAACACCTTGGTTCATAGGCTGCAATATGGACGTAGTGTTCGGGGGTAGAAACATAACTTTAATGTTCTCATTTATTTCACTTATTTCAGGAGGGTGGAACATGGCTTGGAACATTATCTACCAGAATCAAAATTTTAAAAGGAATCTTTTCTTCATAGCAATACACTTTTAAATCATTTTGCAGCACTAGTGAAATATAATCATGAAATATTTTACCCGTCATCCAGTCTTTTTTACTCAACCTCCACAATACAGGCAACATATATTTGTCACAGCCTTTTAGTGCTCTGGGCTTTTCTGAATGGTAAACCATCAGTGGTTTAAGTTTGAAATCCCCAGAAGCATTTGCACCAAAGAGTAATGTGCAGCGATCTTTAGCAGCTTTAAATCCAGGAGCAGTTTTCTCCTCAATAGAAATAAATGTTTTTCTTGGCATTCGCTTCCAAAATAGGCCAGTTTCGTCAAGGTTAAAAACCTGTTTGGCCGTATACCCCTCCTTTTCAATAAAATTTTTAAAAGTTATAGCCTTAAAAGTTTCAGCGCCTACATTGTCTGCCGATGCCGCCTCACCTGTTAATTTTAAACTGTGAAAAGCGTTGCGTGCCTTGAAACGGTCAAACCACCCTTTACTGGCATTAAAGTCTGGAGCATTTTGATCATCCTTAGTAATTTCTGTATAGATAGCTCTTGCTTTCTCTTGGATGACTGCCATCGAAATGGGTGCATGGAGCTGATTATAATGTTCAATCCAGTTTGACAGTAGTTTTTCGATTTTCTCCATCGAATCAGATCTGGACTTAGATACACGTGCTAAACTTAAATTTGTACAAGACTGCACACTCTTACGAATAGTTTCAGCATTTGATCGGATTGTCCTGACTCTGGAAGGCCCATCACTTGGTGGATATCAATTATACGCTCCCCTTTATCGAGACGTTTTAAAACTTCAAGTTTAACTACTAAAGAAAGAGAATGTCTAACACGTTTATTACTTACATCTATCTGTTTCTTCTCACGTTTTCCCGACATTATAACACAACTCACAACAATATTGTTCACAATGCCACGCCACAAGAAGTAAATTGTACACCACTAATGCGAATAAATAAACAACAGTGCTCGAGAGAAAGAGACAGATAGACGGGTGGGGCGCGACTGAGGAATGTGGAATGTTGGTGGGTTGGTGTTGGTGGGGGGTCCGGCCCATCTGCGTATAAGCGAAACCGCGTAAATCGGGACCGCGTATAACGAGGACTACCTGTACGTGATTAACAATAGCTACTCATAACTCAGACGCTCAAGATGCTGAACCGTGAGCAATGAAAGACAAGGAATAAAATAGGCATGCACCATCCCCAAGATCACACGGTGAGGAACATCATCACCATCTACGACTATATTCACAGCTTCAACCGTGTCTTGAAAAAGGGTGAGAAAAAAGAATCTGAGTCATATAAAAAATGAAAATGATGAAACCTCTCTTCCATTTACATCTTTTGGGAATTGATATGTACACGTTAACTTCAATTACACAAACTTCAGAAAAAATTATTTACGTACAACTAAAAACAATTTAAAACAAACTAATTTGTCAAAAAATCAAAAATAATTATTGATTACATATGTAAAAAAATTGTGTCTTGTTTATGTTTATTTTGTATCAGCTGTTTTAAATGAATTATTTAATTAAATTAATGCCAATGTTATTCTTATGGGAAAAAAGTAGAATGTTTGGGGGAGGCTATTTCTACCCCTCAGGAATGGAATTTCGAAAAATCCTTTCTAAGCACTCACTAAGACCATAAAACGAAGGTAGTGTAAAAATTTCAAGTAGTTATCTTTTACAGTTTATGCTATAAGTTGATTTTTAAATCGGCCTCTATGTATTTCTTATGGAGAGTTGTAAACTTTTTACAAAAAAATTATGATTTTTTGCACCCCAATATTAAAATTTTACAAAATTCTTTCTTAGCACACACCTAGACCTACAATGAAGGTACTATAAAAATTTCCAAATGCTACCTATTGTGGTTAAGGCTCTGCATTGATTTTTAATTTTTCACTTCTTTTAATAAATTCTTTTATAAATCTAATCCTTATATGTATTAGATGAAGCTATTTTTTTATCATCGCAACCCTCCCTTATTTCTTGACCAATTTAAACGATTGAGGTGTCAAAAAAATTACCTCTGTTCGTAGTTGTGTAATAAGGGATCTTAATTCTTAAATATTTTCACCCCAAAGGGCATGGGAAGTCCTCAAAATATGTTTTTTGGCCATAAGGATGGCATGGGGAGAGATGAACAAAACAGAACATATGTTCAAATGTAAATATTGATTTCTAAAAAGTTTTAACATCTGTTTGAATGTAAACAATTGTGTTTGTTATAGTGGGGAAGTTAGATATTTCATAATGATAAACCAGGGAAGGGTGTAATGAACACGTTTGAAATAGGTTCAGTAACATCATTGGGTGTTTATACTTATAAGTAGGTAGCAACACAAGTAGTGTGAGTGAGATATATTAAATAAATTTAATACTGTGCAGGGGTGTCCCCTTGTAAAATATATTATATAAAAGCCATTTACCACTGATCATGATTTCTTCAAAACTACACATCCAATTGACTTGAAATTTTGTACATAGGTTTATCTTGGCCCCTAGAGGCTCACTAAGAAAGAATTTTCCTTTCTGATATCAGGACTATGTTCCACTAGCCTCCACAATTCCCATAGTATTCTTATGGAGCTATGTTATTTGATTGATTTAATTGATTAACAGCTGTTAAAGAAAAACAAATTGAATAAAATTGTGTGGTAGCCTTAACTTTTAAAATAATTGAGTACAGTAATAAATTATAGATAACATCAGCTGTTCTAAGTTGGATATTAGATTAAATAATCAAACTCAGTATTATGACCGGTGAAAGAGAAAATTTAATAAATAAATATCATACCTGTTGAATTAGTAAAAATAACACAGAATTAACTAAATTTTTTAAAAACAAAACATTTAAAAAGATGATTGTAGACAAGAGAAAACTGCACTTTAAAATGACAATTTTTAACTTATTTAATACCACCAAAACTGTGGCAACTAATTAATTTTGATTTAGGAAAGGGTAAAAATAATTATAGTCAAATTAATTTAAAGTACAAAATAAATGATTTACTGATCCAAGTAAAGTTTCAGATTGACTAAATGAAAATTTTATAGAGATGGTAAGTAAATGTAAAATACCTAATCTAGGCAATAAATGTTCAACTACCCCAACACATACAAAACATGTCCATATAATATCCGGGTCAAAACTCTTAATAAAAATAAGTTTTCTAAAATAATAGATTTTTTTTAAACAAATGGTCATCATGTTATGATGAAATACCTATTAAAAATCATTAAAGAAGCAAAATTAGTTCTTATCAAACTACTACCATATTAGATGTGATAAATAACTGGAGTATATCCTGAGGAGTTAAAATATAAAAAATAATGCCTTTATTTAAAAAAGAGGATACCACAGATCCCATGAATTATAGACTACTAGCATTGCAGCTTTCAATATCTAAAATGTTTGACAAATGTTTCCTCTTACAATTAATAGAATTGTTTGAAGTCAATCAGCTATTAGATGAACAACAGTATGGTTTTAGGACAAATAAGTCTACCTTAAATGCATTAATAAATTATATTGAAAATATTATAGAATAAATATATAGAGGAAAACACACAGTAGGTGCTTTCCTAGACTTAACTAAAGTCTGCGATAGTGTCTGTCATGATACATTACTTAATAAATTAAAATGATATGGAGTTGAATAAGGAAATAAAATTGATAAAATCCTATTTGCAGGGGCTAGTGATGTAAAATGCCCAGACATTTATAAGTTAGGTCAAATGCCCAAAATCCATAAATGCCCGGGTATTTATATACTTTAATTGTACATAGGCCTCAACAACAGAGAAGTGTTATGGCCCCAATTATTAATAAATTTTTAAATCTCAATTTACATACATGTATTTATATAGGCCTATATATATTTATAGGATTACATCTATATCATCAAAGGAAAATATTGGTGTCTTTAGTTGATTTATAGAAAATTTTAAAATGTTGGTTTACTACAGTATTTGACACATAATTGTTGTTGGTTTTATATTTGGTACAATATATTCAGACTAAAAAAACATTTTTATTATTATTATTAATATTTTTCTTATACATGTTAATTTTTTTTTAATAAGCAATTTCAACTATTTTCTGAATGATAAAACTAATTAGGTTTATAAAGTTATTATATCAGTACAAAATATCTCTATTGTAAATATGTCATTGGGTAAAAGAACAACATTATTTAATTTTTTATCACAAAACAACCATTATTAGACAACAAATACTAAACACATTGGTGGCTTTGCTCCCATTCAATAACTCCAATCATTCCTCCACAATTTGTTTCCTAGCTTATTTCTTTATCCAGCCCCCTTGAATGAATATTGAATAATTTTATGTTTTTATTGAAACCAGTAGGGTTAGGCCAAACGAATTCACAATGAGAATATATTTATCTGATAATGTTATTGAAAATACATTTTTTCGATAGTGTATACTTAACCTCTTAACGCCGAATGTATCATATTTGATACGTACCTTTAATATTTTTTTTGTGTGCCTTAAATAAGTTATTCATACATATGACCTTATTGTATTGTTGTTAAAATGTCTATGAGCTAGTCTACAACAGCTGGAGTACTCTGGTGTGATATTTGTGAACTCCATTTGACAGCTAATCCTAACCTCACTGTTTTTGGTGGCATTCTTGTAAAGTTGTACTTTATAGATCTACAATATACTTTTACAGGTAAGATAGCTCAATATAAAAATTATAATACTAGTTAATATTATATACAAGATATATCTATGTGTTTTCAGCATAAAATGTTCATTATTACAGTCGTAACATTCAAAATAGGGTTTGTATCATAGGTGATACATTAGGCAGTAATGGTAAATTTAGGCTAAATGGCTTTGTATCATATGTGATATATTAGGCAGTAATGGTAGATTTAGGCTACATGACTTTGTATCATATGTGATAGATCCGACAGTTTGTGAATTTAGTTACAACTGCTTTTTTATGAAACATATAAACTTATATTTCCATCTTTTTGTTATGGAGTTTGTGAGATAATAAATAACTCATATTTCAGATGAATCATCCAGGACGGTAGTACTGATGCTGTTCCCGTTCCTGGACGAATTACTAATGTTGTTCCCTTACCAGAGTTGAGTGATGATAGTAATCTGGAAGATGATGATGTGATTTGGATCCTGACTACATACCTACTATACCTCATTGTATCCAAACTTATAATAAATTTATGGGCGGGGTGGATCTTGTAGATGGTCTTATAGCTTATTATGATATTAGCATAAGGTCCAAGAAGTACTGTCACAGAATATTCTTTCATTTCATTGATATGGCCATTGTCAACGCTTGGCTTTCATACAGAAATGACTGTAAAATTCAAAACTTGAATAAGAAATTTCAGAAAGATCTATTACAGTTTCGTAGGCTACTAACATTGCAGAATCATTGTGCAAGGAAGGAGAAATAATGGATAAAAAACGTGGAAGACCTTCATTTTCTGCAAACTCAGTAGACGATGAATACGAGGAAAAAACAAAGAGAGGTCCAGCAGCAAAAATTCCAGAGTATACCACAAGAAGAGACCAAATTGGTCATTTTGCCTTTATGACAGAAGACAGACAACGATGCAAGTATCCTAGTTCAAAACCCTGAACAGTGAAATGCA